>JAPPVO010003638.1:0-31064 GCA_030407325.1 Camellia japonica | reverse complement strand
TGCAAGGATGCTAAAGCATAAAACTCACCGAGTTACTCCAAGCCAAAACAGAAGCTGATTAGAAATCATGCATGATCCTAATTATACAGAAATGCCTAATGCAACACATGCAAAATGCAACATAGCAGGTTCGGCTATTCTAACATGCGTATGAGATGCAACAACTATCAAGTATTCAATTTGGAATTAAAATACAAATACAGTTAGTATGATGCGCCGAGCCCGGTCATGCAAAACAGATGAATGAATGCAGACATGCTATCATACTGTATGCTAATTGAAACTGCCCTAATCTAACTATCATAAGCAGGTAATAAAAGGGAGAAAGACGTGGGGTTGGAAGACATACATCACACTCACGCACACTTATTACAATTATGCCCTTGCGCAGAGGTCCGAATAAATATACAGTCCCGAATAAAAGAATAGTACAGTCCAAATAATACAGTTCAAATAATGTACAAATTCCTAATTAATTAACAAATTAACTAAGAAATAATAAACTGGCATGCAAGCCAGGGACTGCCTTGATTCCGCTCCGGGTGATGAATGATGCATGTTTAGGCTGCCTTGCGCGGAAATCCACTGGATACCTCAATTAGCCTCTGTTTGCACCTGTTCTTGAAATACGTGCCAAGCCTCGGAGACTGCTGATTCTTGATTTTGCTGCAACAGAGAGCAGGAAAGAGGCATAGCAATGTATTTCACGAATGTATGTATGCCTCGATCCTCGTGCCACCAATCACGCATATCGATGCATGATGGCCGAGGAATCGATTGCACAACTCGATATGAATGAATGCGCATGGAACACGACAAAACCTAACTCCATCATGGATGATCCGGAGCGTCGGTGACTGGAGAATTGAGATACGTTCTGTCGCTCGGAGTGCGGAACGTACCTCGTTTCCCGTGCCCGGGCTAACTCCTATCTCGGACATGATGCAATATGCATGATTGCATGAAATGCAACTAAGATACAATCCTAACATACACAATGTTATGGAATGGCATACACGCTGCACGAGGTAATACACAACCGAGCATACACAATGCTATGGATGAAATGGCATACGCAATGCAATAATGGGCTTACACCAACATGAGCCTCAGCCACACTCACATAGGAGGCCATCAGATGAAACAAGACAACTCGAAATGCGTGCACCGTGCACGCAACCGAGGACCGACCCTCAGGCACCGAATGCCACTCTAATGAGACATGGCAAAGACATGGAATATGATATGAAAACATGCAAAAATCAGTAGCAAAATGAGGGGCAAAACGCCCCGAAACAAGGCGAAATGACACCCGATGCATGGAATCTCTCCCGAAATGCAAAACTAGGTACATGAAATGGCTTACAGCTATACAAAGCATGCATAATTGGTACATGGAATGAAATAAAGAAGCAAGGAAGCCCCAAAATAAGCATTTTACAGTTCAAAGCATGGCCAAACAGTAAGCACAAGTGGGACTAAATTAGCATACAAAAATGGCTCCGTAAGGGAGGCAATGAAGCAAGTGGTAGATGAAAAGCCCAAACAGAAAAAGACCATTCTACAACACTGGAGAGGGACCAAAAATATGACTACTTACAGTTTATGGAAGCCCCCAAAACAGCATACAAACACACTCAAAATGTCATGCAAGATGAGGCTCAAAAGGCTATAACACAAGTATACAAAATATCATCAAACAGCCAATACCCTTAATGAAACATGACAAGGGGGTCAAAATATGGCCACTTTCAGTTCTGATCAAGGTCTAACAAGAATCTTAATAAGCTAATAAATTATGCAAAAATGGGGACCAAAGAGGGGTACATGGCAAGTGATACATGGAGGTCCCCAACGGTGTTGATCCCTTCTTCAATGTTGAAGAAGGGATCAAAATAATCCTATATAAAGTTTATGACAGGCTCCAAAACAGATCACACATAGGCTAAAAATATCATGCAAAATAATGGCATTCAAAGGATAATGAAGAAAGTGCCAAAAAAGCTTCAAAACTGCAATGAGTCCTTAATGAAACATGGAATATAGCTCAAAAAAGTGACATTTTCAGTTTTGGTCGGAGCTCAAAACAGTAAGCAAATAGGGCTAAGAAATGTTGCAAAATGAGCTAAAAAAAGAGGGAATTGGCACTCACCCTTGTAGACCAATCTTTGGTTGCTTCTTGGACAAGTTGCAGCACCCTTAGCCTCTGAAAACTCCCAAGCTGCTGGAAATGGAGTAGTGGTGGTGGTGCTAGGTGGTGGTGTGAAAAAAGGGGTAGAACTTGGAAGATTTTGAAGGAAATGAGAGAGATGGAGGGAGATATGCATGCAAGGCTCAAAGCAATTTTTTTCAACCCTAAAACCAGGTTTTTGCAGCTGGTTATGTAGGCAAAGAGGGGAGAAAGGGAGGGAAAAAAGTGGAGGGAAATTGCATCAGTTTCCCTCCAAAAAGTTCCCTCCGGATACAGGTTTTGGAGGGAAAAACATGCACAGCTGTAATGTACTCATCCTGAGGAAGCTGGCCGGCTAGGTAGTGGAGTTGCAGGTGGCCGGCCGGCCACCCTCCATGCCGGCCGGCCAAGGGTCAAAAGGCCAAAATGAATTTCTGGCCGGCCACCAGATATTAGTGGCCTCCCAGGTGTCCTCAACACAACCCTGTGGTTCAAATTGGTAACTGTAAAACAGGAGAGAGAACAAGCCACTTTTCAAAGAGGTTCAAAAGGTTCACAACAATTACTGGCCGGCCATATGATATTTGTGTCCTCCAGGTGTACATCACAAATATGGGGTTTAGGATGCAAGAAAAATGGCCCAAGGATGGTCAACACTGGCTTTGAAGTGAGAAAAACGGGCGTCGGAGGGCGAAAATGGAATAACTGGTTGCCGAAATAATTGCTGGCCTCCACCCTTCTATGACCTTCCTGGTGATGAAACAGAGGTCCCTGCCAAAAATGAACGAAAATCGATACAAAATGAAGGTTCGGGGGCCGAACGCGCAGTCCGAGGCCCCGAAAACCGACTGTTAAGCACCGAGAGTGGTATCGACCACGAAGTGGGTCTCTCAGACCACAGTGTCCCTCAAAGGGAGTAAATAAGATGCATGCCAAAACCGGAGCAACGGAGGTAGTTAGGCGGTCCCGAACCGAGGCACACGGCCTGACGGCTCTGAAAACCAGGAACGGGCTCCGAAATGGGCAAAATGGCCTACGACCACGAAATGTAGCCCACGGCCACCGAGAGATGGTCTACGAGACCTCTCCTCCCTCTGGGAAAAGAATAGAGAAACCGAGTCTGGTTTCGCAAACCGAGACAAGGCACAGAAGAGGGTTCGGAAGTCCGGAGGCAGGACTCACGGCCGAGACTCTGAGACTTCTGAACGAGCACAATATGCAACATCACCGAGCGCTCAATCGGTGACGTCTGAGTCTTAAGGTCGGTCAAAAATGGGGTGTCTACAGTCGGCAATCTTGAAGATTATGCTTCTTGACTTGTACTTCATGTATTTTGTTATGTCGGCTCGAGAAGCCTTTTATCAAGATGAAAATTGTATTTTGTACTTCATTTGTTTGTATTCAAGTTGTAAAGCTATGAAAAGATGTATGCCATTCCATTCGACTTATGCACAGCTCTTATGGACTAATTAGATTTGTATATATTGCTTCAGCACTTGTGAGCCCCATATATTTATACTCTGATTGTGTGTGAATTTTGAAAGTTGGCCTTCGGTAATCTCGGATTACTGGCCATCACGGCACCATTCTACTAGGGGCGGAATGGGGTCGTGACATTGATGGTGTGAACATTCACATTGATGATGTGAATGTTCACATTGATTTACATTGACATGTTAACATTCACATTGATGGTATGAACATTCACATTCACATTGACAATGTGAACATTCAGATCATGGAACATTCAAACTGTAAATGTGAATATTATTAGGGGTATTTTGGTAACTATGTCACTCATAGAACTTATTAGAATATAAGAAAATAATGTGGACTAAATGGAACATAAGTAGGTGAAAAGGGATTTATGAAAAAGTACCCCTTATTTTAATATGTTATAATTTAATATCATATAAAATTATTATATATTTATTTTAGTTAAACATTTATAGCATGATAAGGCGAAAATTATTAAAGTACATATAAATAATTGAAATAACAGTATTATAGAACGATACGGTTAACATTATCAAAATAAATAATTAGAATCATTCTTTATTTTTGAATGGCTTTTTTCTCCAATTTAATTATTATTTTTAGAAAATTATTTTTTAAGGTTCCTGATATTAAGGTTTTTTAGGATAAAGGATCTGCAATATTTTCATAGTAGTTGAGCTCCCTCAACATTTTTTTCAGAGAAATTTCGATCCACAGAAATTTCAAAGCGTAGAGAAATTTCTCTGTATTTTGAAATTTCTCTGATTTGCTCAGTTTCTCTGATTTTCTTTGTGTTTTCAAATTTTCTCTGATTTGCTAGCAGGTTGGTCTGTTCTATCTTTTCCTGAAAAGGGTACTCTAGTGTTAAGTTCATAAACAGAGCTAGAAGATGCCCAAACAATTAAAGGTTGTGGATCAACAAATTTACATACTTCAAGTAAACTAACTAAACCAGTGTAACGCCCCGAAATGATTACTATAACCCATACTCAACATCAATAAGTGATCATAATGACAAAGTGATTATCTTTCATTGATTTACAATTAAGCTTTACAAAAGAGTGACATAATAAAGAGATAGGATGAAAGTTAAACAAATAAGCAATGCTTTAAAGGCTTACATCTTTCCAAGACGATATTTGGTTACAATAAAAATGGTCTTAAGTCCAATACAGTTAAAGTCCTTGGCTTGTACAAAAATGAAAGAAAAGATGCACTCGTTCCAAGTCCTCCCAAGCTATTGCCTTAGTGGAGGCGTATCATCAGCACCTGAAATGTTTTCCCATGTAGGGTGAGCCAAAGCCCAGTAGAGATAATCCAACACAGTATATGAATCTTAACAAAACTATAAGATGAATGCATATGCAATACTCGTGCCAAAATATTTTTATATCTCTTTCCAAAACTATGCAATGCCATAATAATATCATAAATCCTTTCCTTTGGAATAAAAAGATAGGGCTGTGAATCATGCTCTAGGAATTTCAAAACAATACAACCTTTCTTGGAAATTTCGTCTGGAGGAAACCGTAAACCGGGACCCATGTAAACGTAGGCTATACAAGCACTACTATTGCTATTTCACGAAAATTTCGTCCGTGGGATCGACACCCATGTATACACACAGTTTTTAAGACTTTCACCATGGATACTTAGGCCAACTTGTTTTAACGAGACAATACATGTTTCCTAGATTCACTCATTTTTCTCAAAAGTGAGATAATGCTCAATGTATATGAATGAGAAAATAGTTTTAATTCACCTAGTTCTCATGCAATTTCTGCAACAATCATAGCTATCCGCCATCGATAGCCCAAAACAGATATTTCTAAACAGATAAACAATTATCAATAAAGATAAACTCTCCAAATTTTCAAGAGGTGAGTGATAATAGATATCTAACTCTACCATCCTCATCAACATCAATCTAATTTCACAATTTCAATATCAACCTCATAAATTATATAAAATTAACATTTGAGGCACTTAGGGCAAAATCAATTTTCTTGGCAAAATTCATTTTCTTTACAAAATCAATCCCAAATATCAAAATCAACCATCCATTCCCAACTCAATATTATTTTTCATATCAAAATCATTTTCAAGGATTCATTTGAAAAACTCCTCTTTTGATTTTTTTTACCCAAAACCCTAGATTTATTCCAAATCTTTCAAAATCACAATATTATTTAGAAATAACAAATAACTAAGTTAAAACTCATAAAAAGTGTGGAAAGTATCCCTACCTCAAGCTTAGAAGATGAGAGAGAGTGTAAGAAACTCAAATATGCCAAAAATCAACTTTGCTCCGATTAGAACAAAGCCCTTGTCGAGCTCTACCTTTTTAACAAAAGGATACGGGGTGAAAAGATCGACGGATCTAGGTGGATTTGAGTGTAACAGATGAGTTTTAGAGAGAGAGCGAGAGAAATTAGGGTTTTGAAATGTTTAGAGAGAGAGAGAGACGTGAAAAAGTGACAGAAAAGTAACTTTACGAACTGATATACGAGCAGCTCGCTCAAGCGCAAGATGTGTCGCTCGCTCGAGTGACCAGACACAATAAGTTTCATCGCTCGAGCGCAAGGAGTTTTGCTCGAGCGCATAATACATACTCCTAGTAGTTTTACAAATAGAAGATCGTCGCTTGAGTGCAAGAAATTTCGCTCGAGTAAAGAATACAAACTCCCAGTATTTTTGTAGACCTACAAAAGTACTAGAGTTTACAAAGACCGCTTGAGCGCAAGAAGTGTCGCTCGAGCGAAGAAACAAAATTCTGGGCAACGACAGTTTGAAAAACAAGCTACCAACTTGTTCCAAATGTCACCAACACGTCCTAATAGTCAAACTCAAAGAGAAGTAAGGGGAAACAAGACATGAACAACTATATAAGACAATGAAACCCGGATCTAAAACATCAAATGGGTCGGATCTAAACCAGAATCGCTATAACTAGCAAGGTTGCTATAAACATAAGAGCTAGGGTTTTCCATTGCATACCTTATACCAACTTGAGTAGGCAAATGCATTACATGGGTAAAATAAACTACCTCAAAAAGTTTCTTCAAAGGAGCTATGTCATTGATATCTCCTTCAACAATGAACACACCAGTGCATTCAAGAAGAGCTTGTCGAGCTCGTTTCAATGAAGGGGCGTTGTAATCGTTGAAGTTGTCGAGTTCGAAGACGTCGTCACCATGGAATTTTAGGGCAATAGAGACATGGGTTCTAATGAAACTGGCGGTGCTGGTGAACACTATGGCGATTACTGAGTACACTAACTCGAACACCATGCGAATTTTTGTCGAAGTCACCATTGACAAAGTTCAAAAGAGAGAGATGAGAGAATGGATGTAACATATGAGTGTGGGTGATACACAGACTCATAAATGGGTGAGGGATCTTAGGTTACAAAAAAAATATTGCAAATTTCTCTCCATTACTAAAAGTTGTTGAAGGATGTTAGACTAAATATGTCACGACCCAAACCCGGCCCTATGGGTTTAGCACGTAACCGGCCAGTAATCCGTGATTACCGAAGGCCTGCTTAACAGTAGTACAGTAAAACAGAGTTCAGGCCTGGCGGAAGCCAATACAGTAAGTAACTAGTGTCCATTGAGCTGTGAAAATCTGTATGCCAAAAACATTTTTCATGCATTCATACAGTTCAGAACAGTACAGTCTATATACAGTCTATACATCATATACAACCATCCAGTACGGGGACCTAATCCCTCGATAACAGTACAGTAAACAGTAGACAGTCTATACAGGAGTACAAAACTGTAAGGAGACCGACGGGGGACACAAAAACACCCCACCCATAGCATGGCAACTCGGAACCTCGCAGTGAGGCACATAGGCTGGCTTGACAAAACTGGGGACCAACCCACGCTCCTAGCTCCGGTCTGGCTGCTGAGAACCTACATATATATATATATATATATAAACAGTGAGCTAAAGCCCAGTGAATAACTTAAAGCGTAAAGAGGTTATGAACGAATGTCCTTGCAGTAGTGAAAACAGTTCATTAAACAATATTTCAGTCTTTCAGTATTTCAGTCAATCATTCATATGTGGTACACCCATTAGCCTATAAACAGTAGGTCCAAAAGGACCGGGTCTTAACAGACCCAACAGTAATGATGGCCAATCATTCAGTAAACAGTATGGTTCCACAAGGGAACCGACAGAGCTCTGTACAGTAACAGTAAACAGTAAGTGCTAAGGATGCCACAGTACAGTTCAGAAATAAAGGACATACATTCATTCAGTAATCAATATCAGTTCAGTATTCAAAAGATAACCATTTGAACATATCTTTACACAATCGTTACTCACAGAGATTGGGCTAATAGCAGCTAGAGCGCGTCCCCGAGAGCCAACCCTAAACAGTTAACAAATAGAACACACACTAAGTTTCACAGTCGGGAAGGATAATTAAATCCTAAATTTCCTCGGTTGGTTCTACGTCTAAATCCTCATTAAGATGTCTTAAACTAGGCCTAAGAATGCCTAGAATGGATGAGGATGCAAAAATACACTTAGAAAACATTTTCAGAAATTTCAGTGAAATAGGGTCCCGCTCGAGCGCAGGTTTTCCCCGCTCGAGCGGACAAGCAAACAAAGGTACCCGCTCGAGCGTCCACTTAGCCGCTCGAGCGGACCAAAAAGTACTGGATAGGTGAAATCTCCGCTCGACGCCCGCTCGAGCGTGTCACCCAGTCCTCCGCTCGAGCGCAACTTCTTCCGCTCGAGCGGACTGATGTACAGTGCAAGATGCTGGGAGCTCGATTTCCCCTCGAGCGCCACTTTCCCCGCTCGAGCGGACTCAAAAATCTGGAAACCCAGATTCGAACTCCAAGTTCAAAACCAAGTTTCCAACCACCAAAATCGATCCTCTTGGGCCCATTTTCTGGAAAACTCTTGTAAACACGTAGAATAACGTGTTTTAAAGCTCAATTTGTAAAATCAAGGCCCAAGGGTGAGTTAATTAAAACCAAATTCAAACCCATTTCCGTGAACAATTTCAAACCATGCAATGCATGAGTTTTTAACCAAATACAAGGTTCAAATCTGCTCTAATGAGCTCAATGTTGGAAACAAATGAAAACATGGCTTTGATAGAAACATGAGCATGCATGTACAATCCATTATGAATTCCACTTCAAAATGCACCAATTCCAGCATGCATGCAACAATCCAAGCGTAATTCAACCCCTTAGCACTAAATCATGATTTAATCCTACAATGGAGCATGAACCATGCAAGATGAAGCTTAAAGACAACAAGAAGAAGATGGATTCACTTACCTAAGTCTTGTAATCAAGGTGTGGGAGCTATTAGACAATCTACACCTCAATTCTCAAGCAATTCTTCAAGGTTTCAAGCCAAATCAACAAGAGCAATTCTCACTCTCTCTAACTCTCTTCTAATTTCGGTGGGACTAAGGAAATGGCTGAGGAGAAGCTTTGATCAACATGTAATAAGGCCTATATATTATTCTAAGTGGCCCACTAAGAGTGGCAATATGGTAATTAAGTTAAATTTGGCAATTAACTCCTTTTAATCTAATTTAATCATTCCTAATCAATTTTCAGATAATATACCATTAAATCACAAATATTCTACTGATTCCAAAACTCTAAACAGTTCCTAATTCGGCCGCCGATAAGGCCTTCAATTAGTAATTTAAACATATGAATTCAAACAGATAATCAATCAATCAAACAGATGCAATATGCAATACAATAGATAAACTTATTCAATTTCAGTTTCGATTTTTAATCAGTCCACTCAGTACTTCAGTTAATTCAATTATCAGTCATTATCAGTTCAGTTTAGTAGTAACCAGTAGCTAATTCAGTAGTTTATCGATAATCAGTACGAGGGTTGTTACAGTCTCCCCTCCTTATAAGGAGTTTAGTCCTCTAAACTCGAGTTACCTTCAGTCTGGAAGAACACAGGATTCAGCGGAAACAGTTCTGGGTATCTTTTAGCCATGTCATCTTCCCTTTCCCAAGTGGCATACACACCACCATGGTTCTGCCAATCAACTTTCACTAGCGGGATCTCTTTGTTCCTCAGTTTCTTGATCCGTCTGTTCACAATCTGTATAGGCCGTTCCTCGTAAGTGTAGTCATCACTCAACACTACTCGAGTAGGCTCAATCACATGGAAGGGATCCCGGAGATAATCTCTCAACATCGAAATGTGGAAGACGTTATGCATATGCTCCATTTCAGGAGGAAGTGCAACTTGATACGCCACCAGATTGATTTTCTCAATAATCTGATACTGTAGACACCCCATTTTTGACCAACTTAAGGCTCAGACGTCACCGATTGAGCGCCGGTGATATTGCATACTGTGCTCATTCAGAAGTCTCAGAGTCGCGGCCGTGCGCCCTGCCTTCCGAACTTCCGAATCCTCTTCTGTGCCTTGTCTCGGTTGCGAACAGACTCGGTTTTCTCTGTTTTTTCTGAGGGGAGGGAGTGGTCCCATAGATATCCCGGTGGCCGTGAGCTACATTTCGTGGCCGCAGGCATTTTGCCCATTTTGGAGCCCGGTTCCCGGTTCTCGGAGCCGTCAGGCCGTGTGCCTCGGTTCGGGACTGCCCAACCGTCTCCGATTCCTCCGGTTCTTGGCAAGTGCCTCTGTTTTATCATAACGGGCACACTGGGGCCCTGATGCCACTTCGTGGCCGTATGCCACTTTCGGTGCTTATAGCCGGTTTTCAGGCCCCGAACCTCGCGGTTTGGCCCCCGAGCATTCATTCGCATCAGTTTTCTCGATTTTTGGCAGAGGAACCTCTGTTTTGTCATTGAGGAACCTGGGGCCTTGGTACCCACTTCGCTGCTGAAACCACTTCCGGTGCTCGCAGCCATTTTCGGGACCCCGAACTGCGGGTTGGGCCCCGAGCGTTCATTTCTCATTAGTTTTTGTTCAAATTTGGCAGGTACCTCTGTTTTAGCATCAGGAAGATCACTGGAGGGTAGGAGGCCAGCAATTATCCCAGATAACCAGTTTCGCTCTCCGGCGCCCGTTTTGCTCACTTCGGGCTAATGTTGAACACCCTAGGGCCATTTTCTTCCAACTAAAGCTACATATCTGTGATGAGGGCACATGGGAGGACCCTAAAAGTGCAGGTCGGCCAGCAATTCAGAGTTTCATTTTGGACCTCTCCTTCAAATGCAATGTTGTGACTCCTGCTTCAGTGTTGCCACATTCCGACCATGGAACCTTGTTCTACACACATGGGAGGACACCAAAAGTGGTGGTCGGCCAGTAATTGTGTTTCATTTGAGCCTCTCTTTAAGTGCAATGTTGTGTTTCCTGTTTCAGAGTTGCCAATTTCCGACCTTGGAACCTTGTTCTACACACATGGGAGACGACACACAAAAAATGGTGGTCGGCCACTAATTCAACTTTTCATTTTTGCCCTGTCCTGGCTGGCCGCCATGGGGGATGGCTGGCCGGCCACCTTCAAGAAATCCACCTGGCCGGCCAGCTTTTGCTTTTGAGCACTTTACAGCTGTCCAGCTGTTTTTCCCAAAATATCTCAGCATCCGGGGATATTTTGGGAGGGAAAGCTTGGGTGCATTTCCCTCCCTTTTACACCCCTTTCTTGCCTATTTGAGGGCATGGCCTCCTTCTTCTCTGAGGTTAGACAAATTCCTCTCAAGACTCCATCTCCCTTTGATCTCATTTCCATAGCCAAAACCCTAAAAATTCTTGAAGTCCCTAACCCATTCCTTCATCAACTCCAAGCCTCACCATCACCATTCCATTTCCAGCAGCAAAGAGTGGTTCCTCAGAGGCTAAGAAGCAACTTTCGTCAAGGCAAGAGGTAGCAAAGCATAGTCTTCAAGGGTAAGTCACTAGTTCCCTTTTTCTTGCATAATTTTGCTTCAAATCTTTACCCTACTTGCTCACTGTTTTGAGCTCTGACCACTACTGAAAGTGGTCCTCTTTTGAGCTATTCTTGATGTTTGTAAGGGCTCAACCCTGTTTGAGCCCTCTATGGCACACACTTGCTTCAATATCACTCTTTATGCCATTAAATTGCATGCTTGTTTGATATGTGTGATCTGTTTTCGAGCATGACATAAACTGTGAATGGCCTTATTTTGAGCCCCTCTTCAACATTGAAGAAGGGCCTCAACCCGTTTGGCCTCTCTATCATGCACCTGCTTTGTATTTCCTTCAAATTACCGTAAAATTGCATGGTTTTTGGCCTGTTTATGATCTGATTTTGAGCATGCATTAACTGCGGTTGAGTTTATTTTAGGTCCCTCTACAACATTGTAGAAGGGATCAAATTGGTTTGAGGCCTCCATGTTGTACCTCTCTTATACCTCTCTTTGGCCCCATCTTGAATCCCTTTTTGAGCTTACTTAGCTCCTGTTTTGAGCCATCATCAGGCTGAAAATATCCTTATTTTGGCCTTCTTGTCAAGTTTTGTTAAGGGTCCAAAGTTGTTTGATGCATGCTTTTGGTACTTCATCAAATACCATCTTTTTTTTCGTAAAATTGCATGCTTTGTTAGGCTGTTTAGCTTTGATTTGAGCCTTCATCAGGCTTAGAAAGGTCTTGAAATGACTCATTATTCATGTTTTGTTAAGGGTTCAAAGTTGTTGAGCATTGCTTATGGTACTCATGTTGTAGCCCCTTATTGGCTCATTTTGCATGCATTTTGAGCATATCCACACACTGAATTAGAGGATCTCATACTGTAAATATGCATTTTTTTGGCCCCTCTTCAATTTTGTAGAACTGATTTTTCTGGTTTGAGCATTGTACATACTACTGATTTGTAATTCCTCTTTTTCCCCGTTTTTGCAAGCTATTTTACCATGCTTGTGGTTTTGTTTAGCCTTGCTTTGTACTGGAAAAATGCCATATTTGGGGCTGCCTTGCTACTGTTTTTGCTTTCATGTATCAATTTTGCATGTTAAGCATAGCCGTAGGCCATTTCGGGTACTTAGAATCACATTTCGGGATGATTTCATGCATTGATTGTCATTTCGTATCATTGGGACTGTTTTCCCTTTATTTAAGTGCTGAAATTTGGTTTGCATGCTGCATATCATTTTCATGTCATTTCATGCTTTAGTGCATTACCTCGGCTTGCGTGCCCGTGGGCACGCACTTCGAGGCACTCCGTTTTCATTCATTGGCTTCCTATGTGAGTAGGCTGAGGCTCTCTCATGTTGGTATAGCCCATCATTGCATTTCTGTACATTTTCATGCTTGTATATCATCGCCTCGGTTCGCATGCCCGCGGGCACGCACTTTGAGGCACCTCTGTTTTACCCGACGGCATCTTATGTGGGTGTGACTGAGGCCCTCTCATGTTAGTGTAAGCCCAATTTGCATTTTCATGCCTTTATACACCGCCTCGGTTTGCGCGCCCGTGGGCACGCATTTCGAGGCACTTCGTTTTGTCTCACGACAGCTTATATGAGTGCGGCCGAGGCCCTCTCATGTTAGCGTAAGCCCAATTTGCATTTTCCATGTCATTTGCATTGCGTATGCATCGCCTCGGTTTGCGCGCCCGCGGGCACGCATTTCGAGGCATCTCATTTTTATCCGACGGCCTCCCGTGTGAGAGTGGCTGAGGCCCTCTCATGTTGGTATAAGTCCATTTTGCATTCTGTATGCCATTTTCGCATCATTACATTCCGTATGCCATTTTCTCGGTTTGCGTGCCCGTGGGCACGCACTTCGAGGCATTTCTTTTTAGCCTCATTACATAGCATTTTCCATGTCATTTTGCATTCTGTATGCATCGCCTCAGTATGCGCGCCCGTGTGCGCGCATTTCGAGGCACTTCGTTTTTATCCGACGGCCTCTTATGTGAGTGTGGCTGCGGCTCACTCATGTTAGTGTAAGTCCAATTGCATTGCGTATGCCATTTTATGCTTTCGGATCATTTTTTCGATTTGCGTGCCCGCGTGCACGCATTTCGAGGCATCTCATTTTCATAGCATTGTGCATGCTAGGATTGTATCTTAGCTGCATTTCATATATATCATGCATATTGCATCGTGTTCGGGATAGGAGTTAGCCCGGACACGGGAAACGAGGCACGTTTCGTACTCCGAGTGACGGAACGGGTCTCAATTCCCAAGTCACCGACACTCCGGATTACCCATGATGGAGTTAGGGTTTGTTGTAGCATTCGTATGCATTTCATCCCATATTGAGTTGTGCAATCCGACTCCTCGGCCATCATGCATCGATATGCGTGATTGGTGGCACGAGGATCGAGGCATGCATATATCTGTGAAATACATCGCTATGCCCTTTTCTTGCTCTCTGTTGCAGCAAGATAAAGAATCAGCAACTTTTCGGAGTTTGGCACGCTTTTCGAGAAATATTGCAAACAGAGGCTAAATTGGGCATCCCAGTGGATTTCTGCGCAAGGCAGCCCAGCATACATCATTCATCAGAAGCGAGGCAGCCCCTGGCTTGTATGCCAGTTTACAGCTTTCTTAGCTTAATTGTTAATTAATTAGAAATCTGTATTATTTCGGACTGTATTATTCGGACTGTATTATTATTTATTCGGACCTCTGCGCGAGGGCATAACTGTAATAAGGGTGGGTGAGTGTGATGTATGTCTTCCAACCCCCATTTTTTCTCCCTTTTATTTATCCGCTTACGATGGTTAGATATAGGGCATATTTCAATTAGCATACAGTATGATAGCATGTTGCATCATTCATCTGTTTTGCACGCACCGGGCTCGGCGCATCATACAAACTGCATTTGTATTTCAATTCCAAATTGAATACATGATAGCTGTAGCATTTCATATGCCATGTTTAGAATAGCCGAGCCTGCTATAGTTGCATTTTTGCATGTGTTGCATTAGGCATTCCTGTGTATCTAGGATCATGCATGATTTCTAATGTGGTTTCTGTTTTGGCTCGGAGTACTCGGTAAGTTTTATGCTTTAGCATCCTTGCATGCGTGTGAGTGTTGCCATGATAGCATGCTTACCATGAGGCTATGTGCTTATGTGATATAACTGCCTTGAATGCCTGTGGGTGGAGGTTGGGTTATCTGAATTGGGACAATTCATCAATCATGTTTTTCTAAGCCCACCTGAGGGTGGCAAATCCGCGTTTTTAGCCTACCTGCGGGTAGCACCATCAAAACCATTTTCAAATGTTTTGTTCCAATTCAGGTGACTCAGTCTATACTTATTTGCTGCGAGCATCACATAGTAACCTAGGCTAATAACCGGAATAAGAGCATACAATGTTTTCAAAAACGGATATCATGGTTAGTAGAGGCCGGTCTTTGACCGGGCAAGCGGGGGTGCTCACGATGTGACCTTCCCCAATCGTACCCAAGTTCCCGAGCCAACTTTGGTGATGACGGACACGTGGCCTTTGGCACCGAGTTAGGGTTTCCTAAATTTCCCATTTAAAAAATATTTAGTGGCGACTCTGTATCTGGCAAAGCAGTCCATGTGTTTGGCACTTCTTTCAAAAATCTGTTTTCTCAAAACGATTTGCCGGATTTGGACTCTTTGGTTCAAGATTAAGAACCGTGACATTTGAGTCCTTGAACTGTAGTGACCCCAATATGAATAGAACGGGACCTAACCCTCCCGGGGCGTTCGGGGACGTCTACAGATACGGTCCGACGTATCTCGGCGCTAACTTGCCTTTGACTCCAAAACGAGTCTGGCCTTTCATTGGTGTCACTTTCACAAACACGTGATCACCCACTTCATACTCTCTGTCCCGTCTTCTGACGTCCGCATAACTTTCTGTCTACTCTGTGCGGTTTTCAGTCTCTGTTGTATCAGCTTTATCTTCTCAGTCGTTTCATAAACAATCTCGGGCCCAAGCAACGCCCATCTCCAACTTCTGCCCAACAAATTGGAGATCTACACTTTCTGCCATACAATGCCTCGAAAGGCGCCATAATACTCGAATGGTAGCTGTTGTTGTAGGCGAATTCAGCCAACGGCAAATGACTTTCCCAGTTTCCTTGGAAATCTAGGACACACATTCTCAATAGATCCTCCAGAGTCTGGATGGTCCTTTCTGACTGTCCATCTGTCTGAGGATGATAGGCACTACTCAGCCTCAATTCAGTACCCAATGCAGCCTGTGGGCTTTGCCAGAACCTCGATGTAAACTTCGAATCCCTGTCAGAAACAATAGACACAGGCACTCCGTGCAGTCTAACAATTTCATCAATATAGATAACAGCCAGTTTGTCCGCATTATAAATTGTCTTGACAGGTAAGAAGTGAGCAGATTTGGTCAGTCTATCAACAATAACCCAAATAGAATCCATACCTTTCCTGGAGCGAGGTAATCCAACGATAAAATCCATCGTGATATGCTCCCATTTCCACTCTGGTATGGGTAAGGGTTGCAGTAAGCCTGCAGGTCGTTGATGTTCAGCTTTAACTTGTTGGCAATGAAGACACTTGGACACAAAGTCGGCAATTTCTTTCTTCATCCCCGGCCACCAGAAATTCTGTTTCAGATCTTGATACATTTTCGTATTCCCTGGGTGGATAGACAATTTTGAATTGTGGCCCTCTTGCAGAACTCTTCTTTTCAATTCAGTGTCATTTGGTACACACAGTCTATCTTGAAATTTCAGTACATTGTTGTCAAATTTGAACCCCGGTCTCGGTTTTGAATCTCTCTCTTCGATGATTTTCTTCAAGTAATCATCCAGTTGTTGTTTCTCCTTAATCTCTTCAATCAATGCTGGTTGGGCAGTAATGGCAGCTAAGGTTCCACCTTGTTCCTTCAAAACAATTTCAATCTCGGACTTTTCAAGATCAAAAGCAACTCCTTTGTCCAGTCAGCAAACAGGCTAAGTTCCCAATCGATTTTCGGCTCAAAGCATCGGCAACGGTATTGGCTTTTCCCGGATGGTACAAAATCTGTAGGTCATAATCTTTGATCAGTTCCAGCCATCTCCGTTGTCTCATATTCAGTTCTTTCTGTGTGAAGAAATATTTCAAACTCTTGTGGTCGGTGTATACTTCACATGTTGCCCCATACAAATAGTGACGCCAAATTTTCAGTGCAAACACTACTGCAGCAAGTTCCAGATCATGGGTTGGGTAATTCTTTTCATGCGGTCTCAACTGTCGGGAAGCATAAGCAATAACTCTCCCATTCTGCATTAAAACACATCCCAAACCCTTATGAGAAGCATCACTAAAAACAGTGTAACCATCTGTACCTGAAGGTAGAGTAAGGACCGGTGCAGTACAAGTCGAGTTTTCAACTCTTGGAACGCTGTTCCCTCTGGTCAGTCCAGTCAAATGATATCCCCTTCTGTGTCAACTGAGTCAGTGGTAAGGCAATCTTGGAGAAATCTTTGACAAATCTTCTGTAATATCCAGCCAATCCCAAAAAGCTTCGGACTTCGGTTACATTCGTTGGTCTAGGCCAGTTCACTACAGCTTCAATTTTCTGCGGATCAACAGAAATTCCATCTTTGCTAACAACATGCCCCAAAAACATAACATGATCAAGCCAAAACTCACATTTAGACAGTTTAGCATACAGTTTCTGTTCTCTTAAGGTTTGTAGGGCAAGTCTCAGATGGTGCTCATGCTCTTCAACAGTCTTAGAATAAATCAGTATGTCATCAATAAATACTACAATGAAATCATCAAGGTATGGTTTAAAAATTCTGTTCATAAGGTCCATAAATGCAGCAGGGGCATTCGTGACTCCGAACGGCATAACTAAAAATTCATAATGGCCATACCTCGTTCTAAAAGCAGTTTTATCAATGTCTTCTGGTTTAACTTTCAGTTGATGATACCCCGATCTGAGATCAATCTTGGAAAACACTTGTGCACCCTGTAACTGATCAAATAAATCATCAATACGTGGCAATGGGTATTTATTTTTCACAGTTACCTTGTTCAATTCGCGGTAATCAATGCACAGTCTCAGTGAGCCGTCTTTCTTCTTTACAAACAAAACAGGTGCACCCCACGGTGAAGTACTGGGTCTGATAAACTTCTTGTCTAACAGTTCCTGCAATTGCACTTTCAATTCCTTCAGTTCAGTTGGGGCCATTCTGTAAGGAGCTTTAGATATTGGTTGTGTACCCGGAACTACATCAACAGTAAATTCAATTTCCCTGTCAATCAAATCCCCTGGTAGATCATCTGGAAATACATCTGGGAATTCTCTAACTATAGGAATGCAATTCACATCAGTTTTAACATCATTATTAGCAGATACAGTCAGTACAGAACACAGATATCCTTTACACCCCTTCCTAATCAGTTTGACAGCTTTCACAGAAGAAATCAGATATGGAGGAGGTACTACTCCACTCCCATTAAACACAAATTCAGGTAAACCCGGTGGACGGAAAACAACTTGCTTGGTCACACAATCGATAGTAGCATGATATTTTTGTAACCAATCCATCCCCAATATTACATCAAAATGATCAATGTTTAACGGTAGTAAATCAATAAACAGATGCATATCCCCAACAATAATCTCACAAGCAGGATACATATATGCACATGTCATGGATC
The DNA here is from genome assembly GCA_030407325.1 of Camellia japonica. Taxonomy (NCBI): domain Eukaryota; kingdom Viridiplantae; phylum Streptophyta; class Magnoliopsida; order Ericales; family Theaceae; genus Camellia; species Camellia japonica. Next base: position 12,846 of record JAPPVO010003638.1, on the reverse strand, counting down.
CCCCAATAGGTGATGATACCGCTAACAAGTAATTCATAGGTTCTAAGGGTCTATTCAATTTTCGTGAGAAAGCATGCGACACATAAGAATGTGTAGACCCCGAATCAATCAATACATATGCATTTTGAGCACAAATAGAGAGGATACCTGACACAACGGTTTCAGTATTTTGCACGTCTCCCGGTACTAGGGCAAACACTCGGCCCTGCCTCACAGGCTCTTTCCCGGTAGCTTTGGGGTTAGGCTTTGGTGCTACATTTGCTGCTGCTGCGCTCGGTGTAGCTTTACTACTAACTGGTGGAGCAGAAGGGCAGTCTTTAATTCTGTGGCCCACCTTGCCACATCTGAAACAGGCTCCCGTTATGTTGTGACAAACTCCTTTGTGCTTGTTGCCACATGTAGAGCAGGGTGGAATGAATCCACTCCCTTGGCTGGGGCTAGTTGTTGACCCGTGTTCTGTTTCTTGTTTGCAGGGTTATGCTTGCCTTTCTTAAACTTGAACCCATGCCTTTTACCACGCCATTCAGTTGTTGGTGGTTCAGTTTTCAGTGCTTCGATATTTGATTCGGCCATCAAGGCCCTGTCAAGAACACCCACATAAGTTGGCAATTTCAACATGTTGACTCGGTCAAGGATAGCAACATTCAGGCCGCCTTCAAATCTCCTGGCCTTCTTGTATTCAGTATCCACCATATGTGGTGCATATCGAGCAAGTCCGGTAAACTTTGTTTCATATTCAGCAACTGACATTGTGCCCTGTTTTAACTGTTCAAATTCAGTGACCTTCCTGTCCCTAACACACTGAGGGAAGTACTTTTCGAAGAAGGCTACTTTAAACTGAGCCCAAGTCATAACTGTATTATCATCACGAGTAAGCATCCACCACCTTCTCGCCTCTTCTTGCAAGGTGAAGGTAGCTAACAGTACTTTGTTTGCCTCCGAACACGGAAACACTTCAAACAGTTTCTCAGTCTCCAAAACCCATGCTTCAGCCTTCAATGGTTCAAGGCCTCCCTGAAAGGATGGCGGTTTCAACTTGCTGAATTTATGAGTCAGTGCAATAATGTCCACCTCATTAGCATTCACATTCTGTATATTCTGTTCCGGTTGCACCGGAGGAGGAGGAGGTGGAGGCTGTTGGTTGTTGGTTGTTGTTGATCTAGTCTTTCAATTATCAGTCCCATCATTTGTTCAAGTCTGGCCATTCTGGCCTCAGAGGATGATGATTCAGTTTCATTTGCAGCGTTTGCGTTATCCATTTCACTATAAGCAGTTATAACAGTTATCATTATAAGCGGTTGTATAATTAAACAGTTTAACATTTTAACATATATCAGTCAGTCATAAGCACACACTTTTCAAGTTCATGAGATGCCCTAATTGCTTTTCTAGGACACCCTATAGCTCATTTGGACACGTGTGTGCGGTATAACTCGTGGTTAAGTATCGCTCTGATACCACTCTGTCACGACCCAAACCCGGCCCTATGGGTTTAGCACCGTAACCGGCCAGTAATCCGAGATTACCGAAGGCCTGCTTAACAGTATATACAGTAAAACAGAGTTCAGGGCCTGGCGGAAGCCAATACAGTAAGTAACTAGTGTCCATTGAGCTGTGAAAATCTGTATGCCAAAAACATTTTTCATGCATTCATACAGTTCAGAACAGTACAGTCTATATACAGTCTATACAATCATATACAACCATCCAGTACGGGGACCTAATCCCTCGATAACAGTACAGTAAACAGTACAGTAGACAGTCTATACAGGAGTACAAAACTGTAAGGAGACCGACGGGGACACAAAAACACCCCAAGCCATAGCATGGCAACTCGGAACCTCGCAGTGAGGCACATAGGCTGGCTTGACAAAACTGGGGACCAACCCACGCTCCTAGCTCCGGTCTGGCTGCTGAGAACCTACATATATATATATATAAACAGTGAGCTAAAGCCCAGTGAATAACTTAAAGCGTAAAGAGGTTATGAACGAATGTCCTTGCAGTAGTGAAAACAGTTCATTAAACAGTATTTCAGTCTTTCAGTATTTCAGTCAATCATTCATATGTGGTACACATTAGCCTATAAACAGTAGGTCCAAAAGGACCGGGTCTTAACAGACCAACAGTAATGATGGCCAATCATTCAGTAAACAGTATGGTTCCACAAGGGAACCGACAGAGCTCTGTAACAGTAACAGTAAACAGTAAGTGCTAAGGATGCCACAGTACAGTTCAGAAATAAAGGACATACATTCATTCAGTAATCAATATCAGTTCAGTAAACAGTTCAGTTCAGTATTCAAAAGATAACCAATTTGAACATATCTTTACACAATCGTTACTCACAGAGATTGGGCTAATACAGCTAGAGCGCGTCCCCGAGAGCCAACCCTAAACAGTTAACAAATAGAACACACACTAAGTTTCACAGTCGGGAAGGATGATAATTAAATTCCTAAATTTCCTCGGTGTGGTTCTACGTCTAAATCCTCATTAAGATGTCTTAAACTAGGCCTAAGAATGCCTAGAATGGGATGAGGATGCAAAAATACACTTTAGAACAATTTTCAGAAATTTCAGTGAAACAGGGTCCCGCTCGAGCGCAGGTTTCCCCGCTCGAGCGGACAAGCAAACAAAGGTACCCACTCGAGCGTCCACTTAGCCGCTCGAGCGGACCAAAAAGTACTGGATAGGTGAAATCTCCGCTCGACGCCCGCTCGAGCGTGTCACCCAGTCCTCCGCTCGAGCGCAACTTCTTCCGCTCGAGCGGACTGATGTACAGTGCAAGATGCTGGGAGCTCGATTTCCCCGCTCGAGCGCCACTTTTCCTGCTCGAGCGGGACTCAAAAATCTGGAAAACCCAGATTCGAACTCCAAGTTCAAAACCAAGTTTTCAACCACCAAAATCGATCCTCTTGGGCCCATTTTCTGGAAAACTCTTATAAACACGTAGAATAACATGTTTTAAAGCTCAATTTGTAAAATCAAGGCCCAAGGGTGAGTTAATTAAAACCAAATTCAAACCCATTTCCTTCGTGAACAATTTCAAACCATGCAATGCATGAGTTTTTAACCAAATACAAGGTTCAAATCTTGCTCTAATGAGCTCAATAGTTGGAAAACAAAATGAAAACATGGACTTTGATAGAAACATGAGCATGCATGTACAATCCATTATGAATTCCACTTCAAAATGCACCAATTCCAGCATGCATGCAACAATCCAAGCGTAATTCAACCCCTTAGCACTAAATCATGATTTAATCCTACAATGGAGCATGAACCATGCAAGATGAAGAAGCTTAAAGACAACAAGAAGAAGATGGATTCACTTACCTAAGTCTTGTAATCAAGGTGTTGGAGCTAGATTAGACAATCTACACCTCAATTCTCAAGCAATTCTTCAAGGTTTCAAGCCAAATCAACAAGAGCAATTCTCACTCTCTCTAACTCTCTTCTAATTTCGGTGGGGACTAAGGAAATGGCTGAGGAGAAGCTTTGATCAACATGTAATAAGGCCTAATATATTATTCTAAGTGGCCCACTAAGAGTGGCAATATGGTAATTAAGTTAAATTTGGCAATTAACTCCTTTTAATCTAATTTAATCATTCCTAATCAATTTTCAGATAAATATACCATTAAATCACAAATATTCTACTGATTCCAAAACTCTAAACAGTTCCTAATTCGGCCGCCGATAAGGCCTTCAATTAGCAATTTAAACATATGAATTCAAACAGATAATCAATCAATCAAACAGATGCAATATGCAATACAATAGATAAACTTATTCAATTTCAGTTTCGATTTTTAATCAGTCCACTCAGTACTTCAGTTAATTCAATTATCAGTCATTATCAGTTCAGTTTAGTAGTAACCAGTAGCTAATTCAGTAGTTTATCGATAATCAGTACGAGGGTTGTTACAAAATATCTCTTATTTTTAATATTAAAATGAATATTTATTTTATTATATTGAAATTAAGTACAAAAATATCATATATATATATATATATTGTCATGACCCAAACCCACCTCTATAGATTAGAGTCATAATTGGCCAGCAATCATGAGATTACTTACAGCTTCAGTCAGAAATCAAGTCATTCTTAATGATAGGGGGCCAAATTTCGAAAGCAAAACTTATAAAGATTGTCCAACGAGCTGTGCATACATGGCTTAATAAAAAACTTTCTTATATATGTAATAACTCACACTATACGAACATCTATATTTTGAATTATATAAGTCCAGGATCATTCAAATGTCAGTATTAACAAAAACCAAGGTTATACACAGATTTGGTCATATGTGACCACAAAAAAATGAAAAGAAAAAGCAAAACAAAAGTAAGGCTTCTTGTGTGAGGCGACCTTGGTTGACTTCTCAAAATTTGGTTTCTCATTGTTGGGCATCCTTTTGCTCACCTACATACATATAAAATAAGGAGTGAGCTAACGCCCAGTGAATAATACCCAAGTAAAGGAGTTCTTGAATGAGATTCATTTATGTCACGACCCAAATCTGCCCCTATAGGTTTCACATCATGACCGACCAGTAATCCTGAGATTACTGAAGGCCTCTTAAATAGATACATACTATTAGGGGCTAGCGGAAGCAAAATACAAACATACATCGTCCATTGAGCTGTGGAGACTTACATGAGACAGAAAATATTTAAACTTTTTATATACATATATTATCACATCATTGCTGCATCATCATATATACAGATTAGACAAAAAAGGACTTAGCCCTAAATACAGACTAAACGAAACTTGAACTTTAATCACATGGCTTTGACCATTTGACATATTCGGAACTTCCACGGGAGGCACATAGGTTGGTTGACAAGACAGAGTCCAGGCAGAAGTTCTAGGCTTGGTCACGCGCCTGATTACTTACATACATAAATAATACAATGAGCTAAAGCCCAATGAATAATCTCGATGTAAAGAGGTTAAATAAATGAGATCCATAATTTAAACAAAACAATATAACGTTCTTGACATAATTAAAGCCTGCTTCGGAAACATATAATAACTAATATGAATCATCAAATCCTTCCACAATTAGTGGTACCCAATTGCCTTATCAAAACTTGTTAGAATACCAAACAGAACGTTCACGGCAGAACAAAACATTCGAAACACCCTCATTGGGTAGCTTTAGACAAAACGCCCACATAGGACGACTGCATGCAAAACGCCCATATAGAACGACATTATACAAAACGTCCTTATTGGACGACTTATGCAAAACGTCCATTTGGGACGACTTAGTACAAAACATCCATATAGGACGCGCTTATGCGAAACGCCCACTTTGGCGACCTTATTCAAGACTTCTATAACGGGCAGATATCATACAGATCGATACAATCGAAATCATGTGAAACGATCATAAAAGATCGGCGTCAGATATTATATCACAATGAGTTGATAACTTATACTAAACGTACATGACGAGTTAAATACAATACATAAGTCATTAGGGATCAAAAGACATCTCCCAAGCTGTTATCATAGTTATCGTTCCAAAAGGAGCTCATTCCTTCTTAAACAAATTCCATTTTTGAAAAGCTTATCATATCTTACTCACTCATTTCTAGCAAAACCTCATTTTCGGAGACATATCGTATTATACACGTTTTAGAGTTTCAAAGTATAACTTAGCAGTTCCAAGGTTCTTGTTCACAAACTTATCATATAAACATTTCATAACAAAACATAGGTGGCCCAAATTATCAGATAATATAGTCATTCTCAAAGTAATTTAGATACGAAAATATCTTTACAAAGAAATTACTCACAGTGCTTGACCGCATGATACTCCTCGTGCAAGCGACCTACACAAACACATAACATATACGCATTGAAACGTAATATCACTTCCTTGATTTGACTTGGCTTCTCTTGTCTTTTTCTATCTAAGTAATCCAAAGTTCTACTATACTTACTCTTTCTTTATTCAAATGAATCGGGTTCTCATTTCAAATATTCTTTCATTACTAAATCTTTCTTTTTCAAATGGACCGATTTCTAACTTGGCTTCTTAATCAATCATTACTAAATCAATGATTTATTTATGCAAAGATTTCAAATATTTTTCCTTAATTTTCAAACACATGAAATCATAGTTATAAAACTCTTACAAGAATATTTGCATGTAATTTATGAAGCTTAATTTAACCATACTTTCCAAAATCAAGCTCAAAATAATTACTTTCTAATTTTACTTTCATAAACTTGATCTTAACTCCAACTCATCATTTTCTTATCAATTTTCCTAGCAAATCTTGCATGTATGTGATTCAAATAAACTAACTAATTTAATATATATTCCAAAATATGGTTAAATCAAGTAAGGCTCTTAAATTACATTACATGCATGGATTAGGGATTTAAAATCAAAACTCATTTATCTTCAAGATTAATTCTAGATTTCCATGAATTTTAATGTTTATAAAACTTTTCCTTCTTCTCTTCAAAATATGGAATTGATTAACTCAAATTCTTCAAAATTTATAATGCATGTAAATATAGAACCCACTTATTTCTTAATTTCAACTTTTAGCTAAATTATTTGTAAAATCCAAGCTTCCATTTCTTACTCAAAATCCAATTTCTTACAAAATTCATAAGATTAATTCCATAGCTTTATTAATTTCAAGTTCAATTCCTCAATTCATCCAAATTATATACAATTGAACCTAATTTCTATCTAATCCCATGAATATAATCTCAAATCCTTCTCAATCTCAAATATTATAAGATGATTCTACAAAATCAAACCAAAAATAATTAATTTCTAAGTTTATTTTCATAAACCATGAACCTAGCTTCATTTTCTTCTTCAAACCCATTTCCTTGCAAATTCCATAAAATTGATTTCATAACTTTCTTAATTTCAAGTATTATGTGAAGATTCTACACAAATTGAACATAAATTCCATACCTTAAGCTTTAATTGGCTAAAATTCTTAAGTTTCCTTTCCTTCCTTTGTTATTCTACTTGAGTTCTTCAATTTCTTCTTCCCCTTTTTCATTGTCCAGCAGCTCTTTCTCTCTCTCTCTCTCTCCTTCAAATTTTCTTTTCTTCTTTTAATTCTTCTCCAGCACACATAAATACACATATGCACTTGTTGCCTCCAAGGTTCTAGAGGATTCCAACACTTCACTTATATTATGATTTGATTAGGAATAACTTAGTATATTAATTACATTTTAATTTAATTAAACATCAATTAATCTTACTTAATCTTGATTAGCACATAATTAAATTAATTATAACTAATCACAGATCTCACATAATTTAATTAATTTAATTTGACTTACATTAAGGTCCAATTGATTATATTTAAATTTATCAATTTGAATCAAATTTTTAATTAAATTCCCAACATGCTTCAAATATTAAATTAAACTTATTTCCATCATCAATTTTGGCTTCTCACATCATTAAGACCTTCAATTTCATATCAAACTCAAAATCCCAATCAATAAATTATATACTCAAATTGAACATCTCAAAAATAAATTTAATTCATAATAATTATAATTACTAATCCTCATAATCACATTAGCTTCATTTATTTCAATTTGAACCCAATTAATAAAATCTTAATTTTTCTAACTGAATCGAATAATTAATTACACTCTCATATGGTCCAATGCTAGAAATTAAACTGATTTAACTTATCAATTTCACCTCCTTAGGCTATTTGGACGTTCAATTCTTCTAATTCCAAAATAAATCCTTAATAAAATCATTTACGAATCAGACTCAATAATCCTCATAAATCCCAAATTAAATCGGAATAATGAACAATTAAAATTCAAATCTCCTTAATTGATTACATGCTAATTATTATACATGATGGGGTCGTCACAATTTAATCAACGCAAAACGACCTTAGGTCCAACATATTATATAACATATCCGTATTCATATACCAAACGACCTCGAGTCCAACTCGTATTTACATAACGACCTTGGGTTCAATTCATAAGCAAAACTACCTTCGGTCCAATACATACGAAATGACCTCGGGTCCATAATACGTGTCCAATGATATTACAGAACGGCCTCGGGCTCAATCATAATACAGAACGGCCTTGGGCCCCAATCATATTACAGAACGACCTCAGGTCCATCATTTCCATATTCATATCTATGCGCATATTCATATTCGTGGTCATAATCACATTCGTATTCAGACGGGCCTTAGGCCCATTTCGTGTCCTTGACACACATATCAGATGGCCTTAGGCCCATCTCATATCCTTATCAAACATATCAAACAGTCTTTTGCCCATTTCATATACATACAGAATGACCTTTGGTCCATATAATCAAATATATAGAATGGCCTTTAGGCCCATTTCATATTCATTCAGAACGACCATGGGTCAATTCAGATGATTTCATACTTATCAATTTCATTACAGAGTCTTGCATAGTTAGACGAATAAAATGCTCATTCATAATTCGAATTGACAACCAGAAAACTTACACATGAATAGCATTTGAAAAATAATATACGTGAAAATATCTTTACTAATGTAAATCAAAAGGCATAAAAAAACGCAGCGGATTAAATGTTTAGATCATACCTTTTAGCGAAGAACCTCGTGGGTAAATCACGTGCTTCCTGAATTTGGTCAATCAACCCAGCAATGGGGTGATATTACAATAGTGAATATCACCCATACAAACCACAGTGCAAATGGCTTTGGTCGTTGTTTTTGGGAGAGAGTCAGAGAAAGAAGAGAGTCTGGGAAAAAAAGGTTATGGGTAAAAACCCCATAACGTATCTGATATACGTATCTGATTCAATATATTAGATTAACCATATAATCTGATATATAACCAATATCTATCTATCTATCCATATCTATTGATATGATAGATATAGATATCCTGAATGGTTATCCAAATAAGTTTGAATTAAAATTCAAACTTACATGGATAAGGTTCAAGAGGTTCAGGTTCAAAAAACTCAAAGGGCCATGCCACATGGGCGCCCAATTTCTAACATCTCCCACTCGCACATGAGTTGGCATGACATTGCCATATCTCTATCTCAATCTCCCAAAAAAATGAATAATCTCATACTAGCCAATGCACGTGCGACTGCTGAGAACACCTGCATGTGGGAGCTCAATACTAGAAACTCAAAATGAGCCAGCATAGAGACATCAACCCAAAAAAAAGAACAGAAATAGTGTCTCGTATACCCCAGACCCATCTAATTACACCGGTCCAAAAAACATCTCTAATCCTCAAAAAGAGCATGTTTGACCCTCTCAATTCTTGCAATATATTCACACTCAATCCGCTTCTCATACAGAGCGATGTGAGTTGCCGGCAGTGAATATACATCAGTGGTGTAATACTAGATGATCTTCCCTTTGCCCTCATGCCATTTAGTTTAGGATTGACCGCTTTCCCAGTGATGTCCCTTAAGGCCGAATCATACATGACCGCAGGCAACATACCAAAGTAGCAGAACATCAACCCCTTACCTTATGACATAGTCAAAAGTCACAAAAGGGTACAAAAATGAAAGTCATATCAATAATGACACGTAAGACTCACACGGTGAGGAAACAGGGATCCATTCTCTTACCTCATTACTCAGTCGCCAAGCACATATAGTATGAATACATGTTACGGTGGAGTAACTCTTCCAAAAGAGTGACGTCATACTCGATACACCGTACAGATATTAGTCTAGTCGCTTTCTAGCGCCTAACCCGAATTCTTTATCTGCTCGCCTTCTAGGCGCCAAATGAGATCTCGCATCTGGCTAATCATAACAGGCACAACATGGAAAGTGGGTATAACTAATCCATGTTTGGTCCTTAACACGACCTCATCTTGGTTGTAACCAAGGTGACATGCATAGTGGATAATTTTAAGCCTCTCTTGGCTTCAAATAAAAATAAACCACTAGTCTCATCCTCGCTCGCTCTCAAGCGCCAAGGGCGATTGCTCGTGTGAGTGAGCCAATCTTGCCTACTGACATCATTATCTGCTAATCATTATGACACAAACCATAATAGTGTCAACATCCCATCGTCTCAAAATAAGTGATCGATTTTCAAAAAATTTGACCACAGCTTGCGCAATTCTAGATTCCAAACATAAGCCTTATCAGCACCTCTTGCGATAAGTATATACAACGGAATCCACCATGTGCGCCTCACATGAAGTGATTCAAGATCACAATTTTAGATTCCAAACATAAGCCTTATCAGCACCTTTTGCGATAAGCATATACAACGGAATCCTCCATGTGCGCCTCACATGAAGTGATTTAAGATCACTACCTCTTGCGCAATTACCTCTCTAAAGATATTTTGGTGACCAATTTGCGTTCATTCTGGATGCGCCCAACTAGCGCAGATGCACCCAACTAGCGCATTGAATCTTACAATGAGCAAATTAATATACCACAAGTAAAGTATTTATCCTCAGTCTAATGAGCAAGGTCAATGTATAAACAACTCAGTTGACCATTTATCAAAGATAACACTTATCATGCCGAATACGCCCACATAGCGTACTTTAGGCTCCCACAACAAAGAAAAGATCAAGGAATATAGGTCATCTATTTCTCCCAAAGATAATCCGAGGATTCACTCAATAGCTAAGGCTTTAGCTTTTACCGATAAGTAAGTCAATGGGTTTGCAATTTTGCATCTAGAATCATTCTAGGATCGTTCATTGAAGACAAACCGAGAATTTTCCCAAAACAATCCCTAAGGATCGTTCATCCGAGCATATAAATTACATCACCCATGTCCATCATATCTAAAATAGAGGACTGCCGACCCTAGGTGGCGACATCCTTATAAATTCCTGGCTCATAATGACTAAGTAAGGAAAAACTTCTTTTTTGGACCATTGATCATGCCTCAGTGGTCTTCATCGATCATCGTTGGCCTATCATGGCTTGACGAAATCTAAGAACCACTATTTGGATAACTGTTTTAGGTGTAAAAGATTTATTGGAACTAGCAACCTTTTTGCGCTCCTAACTTTTCACCATAAAAGCAGAAAGTAAATCCCTACAGATCTATTTATCCAATTCTCCAACGAGAAATTGGGTCACAATGTCCACAAAACAATGTTCCGAACTTATGTCAATTATAGCCTAAGTCAAAATAACCTCACTCCCCAAGAGGAAGTCAAAAACCTCACTCCCCAGGAGGAAGTCAAAATAACCTCACTCCCCAGAAGGAAGTCTTCTCATGGTCTACACTTTCCTCAATGGTGCGACTTTTCGGTATCTAGCGAGCCTTATGCCTCAACAATGACTATCCAAATTACGCATAACTTTAGAACAGTTTCGCGTCATAATGGAAAGTCAACCAATTTATAGAAATGGTTAATCCTCAAAGATTTGTCTTAAATTGCGCAACATTAATCCACTTTCTAAAAACAGGGGACTAGAACCTTTGGCATTTTCCTAGGCTCTTTATCATCTTGCGGAGCAATCATGAATGTTCCCTTCTCAATCACCCAGTGATGACGTGGAAAATTTTCACATTTGCTACCACGCAACTAAGAATGTAGAGAATTCTTCTCTAATGGAGTAATCCATTAGTAGGCACATCGCTCCCACTGTCCCTAGGATATTGGAAATTTCTTTCCATTCTCAACTAGGCTACATAAAAGCGCTATGCTTAGAATTCTCTATCTTATAGAGTTCCAAAACTCTATACACGTCACCTTTACTAAGAAAACTTTATGTGACTTAGTTACACTACCACAAAGCTGCTTACCTATATGCACATGACCCGGAGGGTTTACATGACCGCATACAATAATGCGCCACACAACCCTATGTGTTTACAAGACAGCATACAATAATGCGCTATAGAACCCTAGGTCTTAACTTCACAATCTTATGAGAAGTAGAATAAAGATAAGCTGCTTAACGGTTACAGATCGCCCATAGATGGCTCTCTGCTAACCCATTACTCAAAATGAAGTGTAAAATCTGATATGGAGGCACTGAGTTAGGGATATAGGCAATAAACTAGTGCAATTCCCAATTGGGAAACATTTGTGCCATTATCCACCTAACATTAATAATATTTAATTCCTTATCTCTACACCATTGTGTTGTTGAGTACTAGGAATAATCAATTTCTAAGCATCCATTTCTCTTCACAGAGTTTTCTAAAAAACTCAAATAGATACTCGCCACCTTGGTCAAAACTAAAAACTCGAAAGCTATTTTCTGATTGATCTCAACCTCATATGTGCAATGTCAAAAATCATCTCACAACTTTTGACTTATGAGAGACCAAATAGTCTTGACTCAGATGCGTATCGTAATTTAAATGTGTCGAGATTGAGGCTTAGCTATCATACCCTTACACATATCTAGTCACAAAAACATAGTGGACTAAATACGCCAATACAAATGACCTTTACGGCTTCCTACTTTGTGCGCACCCATTGCGAACAAGTTACACATTTATATGAGAGCAGGATGTCACAAGCGAGTGGGCCCGAGAAGGCCTACTCAAACCATCGTTCATCATCTCATTAATGTGATTAAGTAATAAGCCACCGGTTCACGACCAATGTCATAAACTAATTCCATCATCTTAAGTGTGAGTTCTCGAAGATAAGTTTAAAAGGTTTAGGCCCAACAAGGTATGACTCAGGATCATTATATCACTAGATCATAAAAGGATGTCATGGAGATATCAAGTGCGCTAAGTCGCAAATTTAACTAGTAAGTGCTAATCCCTGCACCTTCAAGTCAATTTTATTCTCCATACACTTTAATACATCTAGTTGAAAGATCACGATACTCCTCT
>JAPPVO010003637.1:0-34127 GCA_030407325.1 Camellia japonica | reverse complement strand
GGGATCCAACAACATATTCTTACAATTTCACAATGCCATATTCCTAATAAATTTGTGGAAGTTGTATTCTAGGCAATTTCATGGAAACAGTATTCTTGGCAATTTTTAAGCACACTAACCCCCTTCTTGACCTACCCAAAAAAACAAACCCCTTCTTGCACTTCACCACCTTCTCCCACATGGCAAATCATAATATTCTAATATCAAATTAATGAAAACATTTGCTACATTGAAAGAAAATTCACAGACTTTACCATTTATTTAAAATTAGTTTTTTTGCACTGCCTATTAAAATAATATTCTCGTAAGAAATAAAAATTTGTGTTGAGTCAAACCATTTCACCTTGAACCTAAACTATACTTGACAAGATGATTTAAAAAGGGTTGGACTTACCTCTAGTTCAAATTTGAATTGAAGGATGATGTTTAGACCCGTAAATTCATTATGAATTCCGTTTCGATAATTTAAATTATTTATTTTATAAGACTTTTTATGTATATAATTTACATTAAAAAAATTAGGTCGATCCGATAATTGTAACATATTCAATTTATCATATTTGTCACCAATACATGTGTCGTCAATTATTTATTTTATTTTATTTTTTAATATACAAATGTGATAAAATTAAATATATTACGATTATCGGATTAAATTAATTTTTTATGTAGATGATGTTCACGAAGGACCTTACAAATTTAACGGTTCAGATCATTAAAGCGAGATTCATAGTGATGAGTCTTACGAGCCCAAATAACACCTACCAATCCAAATCTAGAATTGGAGAGAATTTGTTCTCTTTTGGCCCCATTTATCTGTTGGATTATGTTGGATGACATTATTAGTACAGTAAAATTGAATGAGAAAATTACTATTGCAGTGATATTATGTTAGAAATATAAGATAAGCTGTATTTATTTGTGTACTAATGTGGTTATTGTATTAATTAATTCAGATTAAATCTATAAAATTACGTAAAAATTCTTATTATATAGACAATGATTTTATTATGAATACTTAGGGATGTAAATTTGGCCTTACCCAGATGTCGGGTCTCACGGGCTCCTGCCAAAATTCAGGCCGGGCCAGGCTGGCCCACGGGCTATAAATTAGGCCCAGGGCTAGGGTATTCGGGCCTTGGGCAGATCGATGGGCCTGAGCCTGGTCCTGGGCTTGGGCTCGTGCTTGGGCAGGCCTGAACATTTTTTTTGAATTTTTTCTACCAAAATTTTATTATTTTCTACTAAAAAAGATACTAGGCCTCGGGCGGATTGGGCCTTAAGTGGGTTGATGGGCAGGGTCCACGGGTCGAGCAAGGTCGTGCTTCAAAATGATGGCCCAGGTCCAAGGTCTTGGGCCTGGGCCCAAACGGGCTGGTCCCACCTCAGGCAATGGGTGGGCTTTGGGCCACAGACCATTTTTACACTCCTATGAATAATGATTTATCCCTAATTTTGCTCTCCCAACTTCACCTCAATGATGTGGAATTAGGAAAGTTAAAGATGAGAGAGGGAAAAGTGTAAGACTACTTCATATAGGAGTGGGCCACGTTATTAAAAGTAAACTTAAAGGAACTAAATTAAAGAACGGCAGTGCTAGGGGCCTCGAATTGTCGAGGCTCGAACTCTCTTTTTTTTTTTCCTATTTGTTGGGCTGTGTTTTTTATTTTTATTTTTTTTTATTTGTTGGGCTGTGTTGGTTTGGTTTTTTTTTTTTCGAAGGGTATGGTGGACATCTTGCACCAACTCAGCCTGGGTTGGACTAGTTGAGTGATAAAATTGACTAATCAGTTAGACTATTTGCTAAAATTTGTTAATTCCATATAATTTTGTGCGAGTCTCTGCTATATTTTTATTTCTAATTGATCAGTCAATTTTATCATCTAACTAGTTCAACCCAACTCATTCACCTTATCGAACCACACAGGCTGAGTGGGTACAGGATGTCTAGTCTTTTAACGCAACTTCACATAACCACCCTTCGAAAAAAAAAAAAAAAACATAACCAAACCAACACAACTCAAAAAAAAAAAAAAAAAAAAAACCTAAACCAACATAACCCAACAAATAAATAAATAATAATAATAATAATAAAGAAAGAAGAATTCGAGACATTCGAGCCTCAACTATTCAGACGCCCAATATTTTCCATTAAAGTATGTAATACCACTCTTTTATTATTTTTGAAAAGTGAAAAGCCAAAATAAACATACTCCATCCGTCCCAAAATAATGGTCCATTTTGGAGAATCCAACTTTTTTTGGTAGTACAATTATTGCATTTAAAAAAAGTTGATTTTCCAAAATTATCCTTTTGATAGTACATTTTTTGGGAATATCAATGTCATAATTGTACTTTTTATATTGTTTATTAATTTAAAAGAATGGCAAAATAAGAAATTTATATTATTTTTGTACTTGATTTTTGAAGAGGGACTAATATTTTGGGACAATGAAAAAATGGAATAAGGGACTAATATTTTGGGACGGAGGGAGTATTTTTTTTTTGGAAAATGCCTGGTAGCTCGAAACTACCAGGCTCGAATGGCTCGAGAGAAAGAGAGGGAGAGGGAGAGGGGGAGAGAGACTGGTGGTTTGGAGTCCGTCGTCGCCTTCCGCCGCCTCCGCCGTCGTCCTCGTCGCAGCTCCTCCGTTGCCTCGCTGCCGCCGATCGTCGCAGCGCCAGCGATCGCCGGCCTGCCTCGCCTCCGCCGCTGCTCGCCTCGCCTCGCCACGCCACCGCCATTTTAATGGCCCCCTCCAGTTCCTCCTCCCTCCTCCTCCTCCTCCTCCTCCCTCCCTCCCTCCCTCTTCCTCTCTTCCTTCTTCCTAGTCTTCTTCTTCTGCAAAAAAAAAAAAAAAAAATTAGAGAAGATGAAGTGAAGTCGAAAATAAGAAAAAGAAAAGGAAAAAAAAAAAAAAAAGGATCAAAACGATTCGAGCCGTAGCTTTTGAGTTACCAATCACTACCGTTTTTTTTTTTTGGAAGGGCCACATAAACAAACAAGGCCTCTAAGGTGTCAAATGGCATATTCCTGATATAGTATAATTGAGGCAGATAAATCAAACATAAAGCTCCAAATCACAACCAAACAGACTATAAAAACTTCACATTTGACCTCTCATCGTCACCACACCATATATAGGCTGCGTTTGGGAAGTGGTTTGGGCTATTTTAGCCCACTAAAGACAAAACAGGCTATTTTAGCCCCAAAAAAACAAAACATCACATCCAACCCATAATCATTACACTCTTCTCTCACAAAAAAACTCAAAAAAGCCAAAAAGTCAAAAAGCCCTTTCCAAAGCAAGCTTTTAAGCCCAGGCTAAAATAGCCAAAAAAGTCAAAAAGCCAAAAAGCCAACCCACTTCCCAAACCCACCCATATAAGTACCCCACATTAACCATACCACACCAACCACATTACACACCTAACAAAACCCTCCAATATATCCAGAATACCATCATGTTTTCTCCCCCTCCTTTCTCTCTCCTCGTTCTCTCTCTCCTACTCGCCTCGCTCTCCCCTATCTCATCCACCACCCAATCCCCAATCAACATCTGGCCCAAACCACGAACCTTCTCGTGGCCCCAACCACAGTCAATCCTCCTCTCCCCAAACTTCACAATTTCATCTCCTAACCACCAATACCTAACTCCCGCCGTGAACCGTTACCTCCGCCAAGTCCTCACCGAGCACCACCACCCTCTAGTCCCCCCCACCGTCAACGCCACCGCAGCGCCGCCCCTCCAAACCCTAACAATCACCGTCGCCGACCTCGCTCCGCCGCTCCACCACGGCGTCAACGAGTCCTACTTCCTCACCATCCCCGCCTCCGGCGCCGCCACTCTCACGGCGGAGACGGTGTGGGGGGCCATGAGAGGTCTCGAGAGCTTCTCGCAGCTCGCGTGGGGCGACCCGACCCTAGTCGCGGCTGGGGTGTACATTTCGGACTTTCCTATTTTCGGGCACAGAGGATTGATGTTGGATACTTCGAGAAATTACTATGGAGTAGAGGATATAGAGAGGACGATTGGGGCTATGAGTGCCAATAAGATGAATGTGTTCCATTGGCACATCACGGACTCGCAATCGTTCCCTCTGGTGCTTCCATTGGAGCCTAATTTGGCTAGCAAGGGCTCGTATGGGACCGGAATGGAGTACTCGCCGGAGGATGTGAAGAGGGTTGTGGAGTTCGGATTGGAACATGGAGTTAGGGTTATGCCGGAGATTGATATGCCTGGTGAGTTTGAACTCTCATTTTATCACTGCACTATTAAGAATTTTTTGAAATTTTTTTTAATTAAAATTAATATATGAATGATAATTGAGATATAATCATAATGAATACAAAGAAACCGAGAGAGAAATTCCAAACAAATATAGGAACGAGATTTAGGTTCTAGAGCTTCTTCAACAGTCGACCAAATTTTTCATCTGATTTCTAATTTAAGTAAAATGCTTGATTTGATATGAAATACTTCAAAATCATTTTTTTTCTTTTTCTTTTTTTAAAATTTCCCTCTTATCCCAAATTTTTCTTTTCATCAATTGCGATGAAAAAAAAAAAGTCATCTCCAATGCTGCATCTTTTTAAACTTTTATCAAATTTAAATTTTATGAGTTCTCAATTTGATTAAGAAAATGGCTCTCCCTTGATTGATGAATAATTGACGAAATGATTGGTGTTGATTTGATGAGTTATGAATTATGAATCATGATCAAGCTAAAGTTTGTCTGCTTTGACATGTTTTCTTAGGCTTAATTCGTTTCTATTTAATGTATACACCTTGAGTTTACTCAAATTGAGATGGGATTTGTGTATTTTTGCCCAAAGTATTGCTATAGGTGACCAAACAGTGCTAAATTAGTTTGGTCTAAAAACTATTTCCCAATCTAAGTTAGTTTTTCCATCATGCAAATGAACCTTCAATTTCCATCCCAAAATATTAGTCTTTTATTCCATTTTTTATTGTTCCAAAATATTAGTCCATTTTTAAAAATCAAGGACTTAAATAATATGAATTTCCTATTTTGTCCTTCTTTTAAATTCATTAACATTATATATTTCTGAAGTATAATAATTGTACTACCAAAGGGTAGTTTAAAAAAGTTAACATTTTTGAAGTTTAATAATTGTATTATCAAAAAAAGTTAGATTTCTGAAAAGAGACTTATGTTTTGGGATGGAGGGAGTAGTTTATTGCTAGCATTAGTTTTGGAATTTTCAAAAAACTAGCAATGTTTTGGTGAAAAGCTCTCCATTTGAAAATGTTACAGTTTTTTTGTTCATGTTTACAAAAATTCTAAAAATTGAAAACAAGAACTTGTTCGGCAGTGTCTGTTTTCATTTTCAAGAAAATGTAAACAATTTACAAAAGTTTACTTAATTCTATAAACATTAAAATAAAAAAAGTAAATAGTTGCTTTCATTTGTTTTTAAACAATTTACAAAAAAAAAAAAAAAAAAAATTGCTTTCATTTGTTTTTAAACAAGTTTTGAAAACATGTGTGTTTACTAATGCTGAATATATATATATTTCTTTTTTAACAAATTAAATTTTTTTTTAAAGTTTTGTAAACAAAAAACAGTAAACTGTAAATTCAAAGTTGAAAAAAAAAAAAAAAAAAAAAAAAACAGTGGAGGTAGAAAGCAAAACTGTAACAATGAGGAAAAGGGAACAAAAACTGTAATGGCAATTAATGAAGTTTCAATAATTCAAAGTTGAAAAACAAAAAACGAGGAAGTTGCAAAACTGTAAATGAGGAAAGGGAATAAGGAAAAGTTCAATCTGTGGATAACAGAAGAAAGATTGTGAAGGATGAATTAGATGATAACAAGATGAACATGAGTTAAAACAAAGTATTTAAATCTATGGCTTTCCAAATATACTTATTTATGGATAACATTGCCACCTATAAGGTCAATTGATCCAACCAAAAGTCTAATAGAGTATGGGGTCTATTGAAAAAATTTAATTGTTTTGCCTCTTTCTTCTTCTTCTTCTTTTTATTTTTTTGGTACCCGTATAAACTCTTAAAGGATGGGCTATATCTTAGATATAAAAGAGTGGTAGAAAAGTTTCACTGAGAGTAAAAAAAGGGTTCAAAAATTAGTTTGATGATGGTGAGAAATATTTATTCGAAATGATCAAATCTGGTAAAGCTTTTATTGAAGTTAGAAAAGAACAAATAGAGGAAGAGAAGGAGATAGCTATTCGTTGTGTATGAAAGTTTGTCCTTTGTGTTCGTTTTCATTCTTCAACTAATTTAATAGAAAATAAAGGAACCGTAAGATCTAATTTCTTATACTTAGGTCAATGCATCCAATTCTTAGATTATCTGAAAGGGTTTATGATTCTAAAATAAATTTATTGTATTTGTCTACCTTTGTAACTTTGCGTGATTGTTTGTATATGTTTTTTATTGTTAGTGGTTTGTTGTGATCCAATTATATTATTATTATTATTTTTCTTTCCTTTAGGATAATGAAATTTGAACTTTGAAATCCTATTCTATTGTAGCCCCAAGTCACTGCTTGGCCAAGATTCTAGTTTCAAAATTATAAGAGTTTTTGTTGATTTAAAAACTTTGGTGATTTCTTAAATTGCATCTTGGTTTTTAGTAGTTAGCATCTTCTGAAAAATTGAGTGATTTGCTTTTTTATTTATTTTATGAAATGCATGTTATCACAACATATTGTGATGAAGTTGATAACAGACCGTTTGTTATAGGATCCACAGAATCACAATAAATCACTCAACTACATTCTAAAACTAGACTCCAAAACTCATGAAATTTGCACCCAAGTTGCCATTTTCAAAGAACTGAACGGTATAGAAACCTGAATTCATCTGTTAAACAATGATACCTTTACTAAATATTAGAATTCTTCATCAAGTCCTAATTCAATCCCATGTCCCCTTCAAAATCATTTTGATTAGCTGTTTTTTGGCTTCGCAACAATATATTATATTCTTCTAAAAATCCAAATGCAGCTTATTACTTGTAAAGTTCAAGATAAGAAAAAATAATCAAGAGAGGAAAAATAAATATATAGATGAATGAAACATAAACATAAACAACCCACCTAGTTAAACTGATAATTCCCTCATTGGCCATAATTTAATTACCAGACCCCATTCCCCCTTTTCTTTTTCATTTCACAAGCATCATCAAGCACTCGCCCTCTTTATTGATGTATGTCACTTGTATTGAACTTTGATTGTCATCAATAAAGCTTCTCTTTTGCTGATAAAAAAAAAAAAAGATTTTGAGGAAACTTCCATCAGTGTTTGATTTCCTCTCTTATGTATGTTATGACCACCAATTATTCCAAAAGCTTAAATTGTTAGGAAATGAGTCTACCAATGTATATCAAGCTATTTAACAATGTATATGATCACCGTGCTGAAAATCTTATTTTTTTTGTAATTTGCAGCACATACAGGCTCATGGGCTGAAGCTTACCCAGAGATTGTGACATGTGCAAACATGTTTTGGTGGCCTGCTGGATTCTCGTGGGCTGACCGGCTTGCATCTGAACCAGGCACTGGTCATCTCAACCCCTTAAACCCCAAGACCTATGAAGTCATTAAAAATGTCATTCAAGATGCTGCCACCATGTTCCCGGAACCATTCTACCATGCAGGGGCTGATGAGATCGTCCCAGGTTGCTGGAAAGCCGATCCATCCATTCAAACCTTCCTAGCAAATAATGGAACCCTTAGTCAACTTCTTGAGATGTTTGTTAACTCTACCTTCCCTTACATTGTTTCCTTAAATCATACAGTGGTCTACTGGGAAGATGTTATATTGGATGCCAATGCCAAGGTGAACCCTTCTATTCTTCCCCCAGAAAATACCATTTTGCAAACATGGAACAACGGCCCAAAAAACACTAAAAAGATTGTTTCCTCTGGGTACCGTGCCATCGTTTCATCTTCAGACTTCTATTATTTGGATTGTGGACATGGAGATTTTATTGGGAATGACAGTTCGTATGATCAGAAACCAGGTAGTGACCAGGGTAATGGCGGGTCATGGTGTGGACCTTTCAAGACATGGCAGACCATATATAACTATGATATAACATATGGATTGAGTGAGGAAGAAACAAAATTGGTCATAGGTGGAGAGGTGGCACTGTGGTCTGAGCAAGCTGATCCAACAGTACTCGATCCACGGATATGGCCACGAGCATCAGCAATGGCAGAGACATTGTGGTCAGGGAACCGCGATGAAACAGGCATGAAGAGGTGTGGCGAGGCTACAGATCGGTTAAATGAATGGAGACATAGAATGGTTGATAGGGGAGTTGGAGCTGAGCCCATTCAACCACTTTGGTGTGTGAGGAACCCTGGCATGTGTAATACTGTTAATCTGATTTAGTTATTTGTTGTGTGGGAGCCTTTTTTATTTCCTGAGTTTTGAATTGAAATTTGAGAAACATAAAGAGTAATCTGTTTCTCGGATTATGCTGATATGAAATTATTTACTTTTTTCATAATATATGAAAGTTATATATTTCTCATAATGGCATTATCCGTAGAAAGTTCTTGAAACCTTACTGGGTAAATGTGAAAACAAAGTGAATTTCAATCTGACATGCTGAAGTTTTTACCTACAGCAATGTGGTTGTTTACATATATATATATATACATATGATACTTAAGAGACAATGCCCATTTTCTGGAGTGTATTGAGGATGATATAGCAGTTGAGCGACTCTTTGTATTGTGGTTCTCTAATCACTGTGCACATTGTAGAAGGCAGCACTGTGGTTCAATTTCCAATATCCGTAATCTTTTTGAAGTTGGATGCTTCGTTTCACTTATTTTTATTGTTGCCGGATCACATTCTAACGCCTCACCTTAACAGTTCATAGTGCACTATCCTAAAAATTCGACTTTGTTTTGTTTTCTTCTCCTGATAAAAGACCTTCTGGTGAATTGTTATATGCATTCTTATCAGCCTAAGCATTATTAACTTCGAATGTAGCCTTATTATGTCCTGCTTAACAAAAACCTTCAAGCATTATGTTTAATCTGCACTTAAGTTTCAATTAATAAACAGTGGACTTACCGTTGTGAAATGTGATACTGCAAAATGCAATTAGTTATTTCTTTCTTCAATTATTGGAATCATGGATATTGGTTAAGGTTGCCATATTTCTTTCACTTTCATATGTCTTCTAGGTCATGCCATTTCATGCTTCCTTTCCATGTTTTAGTAGTTTTATATTATATACATGAATCTCACTTGGCAGGCATGTTTGCGAGCAGTCTGAGCATATGACATAAAGATGAGACAGTGGCAAAGTTCAGTTTTGAGATTCAAGGTGAATGTTTTTATCATGGGCCAATGCTGAGTTGACTGTTTTGTTGAGTGGCTGTGCTTTGGCAAGATGCCCTAAATATCACCTTATAAATATCAAGTTACCTTACAACTTTCAGTCGGCTAAGAGCACTTCCATTTTTGAGTAACAAAAGTGCACGATTAGCAGAGACGACTCAACAAAATTCAAGGAGCAGGTACTGCTCATTGATGTTTATTTGCATTCATATGTTACTGCAGCTGCCTGCTCAGAACAAGTGAAGAGATGAAATTTCACTTCTTTCAACTTTGAGGGATGCTTGTATCTGTGCCAGTGTTGACATAGTGAGGACAACATTCATCTTTTAACTGAGGAAATCCACATCGGCAATCAGTAAGGTCATGGTCTCTTTGTTTCTCAGCTTTACTGTTTCGCTCGATTTTGTATTTTTAATTCCACTGCTTCAGTGGTACTAGAAGAGAAGGTTCCCCTGATTTTCCATCTCTTGACGGTTAGGGAAGTAGTAATCTTCTCATAACGGGCACTTACAAGTGGCTTTGAGGAAGATCAATACTCACTCTGACTCCTAGCACAGATAATGTTGCAAAGGTTCTTCTAATAGGTCAGAGATACTAGCAATTTTTAGAAGCCCCTCTTGCGCACTTACAGCTATGCCATAAAGAAGAAAGATGAGACCAACTGCAGATTTATTTGAATCATTGCTGGCTTTGGTGGTTGACATGCCTTCCTCACTTTAGATGGTATGAACAATAGGTAATGGCCTTCTTCTTTTCTTTGTTTTTTCTTTACGTATTTATTTATTTTGCTTTATTCCCTTGTGTATGTATAAATTGTTTTTATAGTTATAAACCCTTGTATGTGGATAGGGTATATGCCATGTGATACCTTCTATTATTGTGATTGACTTTAATAGTAGGGTCCACTACATTTATGTTGGGTGTTTGGAAAACAATATGGGGCACTGAAATTGAGTTCTATGATTTCAAATGGGATATACTTTATTGTGGCATTTTTGCACAAGTATGCTACTTGGTTTGTCAATTTTTTAAATTAATTTTTTTAGGACACCTTTGTAGTTTTCTTTTATTAATAATTTTAGAAAGTTGATTTGGGGTCAAACAAAGAAAAGAAAAATATAAAAATTAAAAATACACCCACATTACATCGATGCCTCTCATATCTATGTATCCTACATTTATATTCTTTTACACGGTAAACAAATAAAATAAAATAAAATTTGTCATATCCGATTTCACAGAGACATGCCAGAACAATTCCTGGATTTGGGGACCAAAAAGGAAGAACAATCCAAGGGGGTTTGGAATTTATAGTGTTAGACCAGTTAATAGAGGTACCAAGGCTTTGGGGTGTCAGCAGGTACGTTTATGGTCCAAGATAGTGGTAATGAGGAGGCTGATTCAATATCACTGGCTTGTTTGAAGAATGCCAAGTTTTGTTTTCTATCTTGTATGCCTAATTTAAACCAAATTAAGGCATTGGTTCAAGCTTACTCTCCATATATTTACTTTCATCCTAGTGAAAAATACCTCCCCTCTTCTGTGAATTGGTTTTTTGAAAATGGTGCCCACCTGCACCGCAAAAGGAAAGAGTCCGTCGGAAGCGTCAAGGCTGATGACTCTGACTTTTCCCTAAGAAGTTCAGATGATAGTGACTTTGGGGAAGAGTCAGAAGGCGTCGGTGTCGAGGCCGGCAGCTCAAACCTTCCGTAAAGTGGTTCAGATGATGGGACATTTTGGCTAGATCTCCCAGTTGATAAAGCAGCCAAAAAGAGTGTCAAGAAGGGAGACCTAGATGAAGCTGTGGCCTATTTGCATGTTAAGCCCATGTTTGGTGCAACATTCACTGACATAGCTATATGGTTGTTTTACCCATTTAATGGGCCAGTGAATATTAAAGTTTGTGGGCTTATTGGCATTTCCCTTAGGAAACTTGGTAGACATGTTGGTGATTGGGAACATTTGACTCTAAGGGTAAGCAATTTCAATGGGGAGTTAACAAGTGTCTATTTTTCACAACATAGTAAAGGGAAATGGGTCGACGTGTCAGAGCTTGAGTTCCAAGACAAAAACAAATTCGTGACTTACGCTTCGCGCACGGGCATGCGTTTTGGAGATGAAATGCAATGGAAATGTGGAATAGGAGAGAGTAATGCTACATTGAAGAGTGAGATGGTAATGGACACGGGAGAGAGCTATCGAATAGTTGCAGCCAAGCACTTGGGGCGTGTTGTGGATGAGCCACCATGGTTGAATTATAGAAGAAAATGGGGTCTGCAAATTAGCTGTGTTTGGGAGAAGTTGAAAGGTGCAATTCAGAAGGTGGTGAAAATTCCTAATGAAGTATTTGGTGAGGAAGGGCATTTGGGCCCTAAAATGAAAGGTAATTGGAGTGGAGATGAAGATACATATGATGATGAAGATGAAGTGAAGAATAATTGAGTTCTATTGATGTAATGGTAGTTTTAGAGTCTGAATGTGAAAAATGTTATTGCCAACTACACTTTTATATTATATGGATATTTTTTTCTTCAAAATTCTTCCATTATTAAAATAAATTTTAGGGTCTACTAGTCTATTAAGACTCAGAAGTTAAATTTTTTTCAAAATATTTAAAAATTTCACTAAAAAGATTTTAAAAAACGAGCTCTAATCTTCACCACTGGACCTATATCCAAATCAGGCATATTGATTAGCCTATTCTACAACAAATAATAAAAATGTTATCCATACATAACAATGCATATGATACGTTTGGTTGTCGGATTAAAAGAGAGGGTTGGATTAGTGTTTTATTTTTATTTTTTTAAAGACCATTTATCTTGTATTTGGTTGAACACTATATCCAATAGTAGTAAGATAACTCAATTTCATGAGAGACTGAGATAGAGTAAGATATGATAAAAAATAATAAGCATATAATAATGTTATCCAATTCCATTCTTCCCAAACATGAGATAGGATAATATATATTATCTTTCGAAAAAATTCTCTATCTTGTGTGATCAATTATCCCACTACTTATTCTAAAGATAGTTATTGTTGGAAATAAAATGGATCACACAAAGGCTAGAGAGATTAAAAAAGGGGAGAGGAATTCTTAACTCTTAAATATTTTGATTCCACTTAAAACACTCAGGTACATGACTTATTTATAGTCTCTAATGAACAAGCTAAGAGACCAATACATCTTTACATCCAATGTACCATACATGAATCTTCCTTAGATACATTCATTTTAGGAATACTTGAATCTCAAAAATACATGAATATTGACAATACATGAATAAAATATAAATAGATACTTCTAAAAAAATGTGTAAATTAATTGAACTAAAATCATATTTATTATTTCAACTTTAAACTTGACTTTTAGTAACTCCGAGCAAGGTCCAAAACTTGGTGAAGTCTTCATACTTGTGCAGCTTTGTGAATATGTCAGTAATTTGATCATGAGATTTCACAAACTTGAGTTGTACTTCTTTCTTTGCAATGCACTCTCTAACAAAATGATACCTTGTATCAATGCGTTTACTTCGATCATGAAACACTGGGTTCTTGGCCAAGGCAATTGTTGACTAGTTGTCAATAAAGATCTCCGTCGCTTCCTCTTGTGCAAATTGCAAATCCTTCATCAAATTCCTCAACCAAATTGCGTGATGTAGCAGCAACATACTCAACTTCACAAGTAGAAAGTGCTACTATCGATTGTTTCTTTGAACTCCAAGTAAAAGTTGTATTTCCTAAGAAAAACACAAAGCCAGTAGTGCTTTTCCTATCATCCAAGTTTCCAGCCCAATCACTATCATAATAGCCAACAAGCTTGTATTCATTTGAGGATGAATAAGATTAGCCAAAATCAATTGTTCCTTTAACATTACGAAGAATTATTTTCGCAACCTTAAAGTGAGTCATTGTGGGTGCTTCCATAAAGCGACTTAGCAGCCCAACTCCAAAAAGAATATCCAGTCTTGTGCAAGTCAAATACCGTAAACTTCCAACTAGCCTCTTGAAAAGAGTTGCATCAATCTTTTCTCCATCTTCATGCTTTGTTAGCTTGGCTCCACATTCCAGGGGGTATTAATAGGCTTGCAATCAATCATCTTGAATTTCTTGAGTATTTCTTTCGCATATCCTTCTTGAGAAATAAATATGCCATTCTTCATTTGCTTGACTTCAATGCCAAGGTAGTACGCCATGAGTCCAATATCAGTCATCTCAAATTCTCGAATCATTGCTTTCTTGAATTACTCAAACATGCTTGGATTGTTTCCTGTAAAAATAAGATCATCCACATACAAGCAAACAACCAAGACATCTCCATTTCCATGCACTTTAGAGTAAAGAGCATGCTCATATGGACATTTAGTGAAACCATCCGATATGAAATACTTGTCAATTCGAGTATTCCATGCTCTTGGTGCTTGTTTCAACCCATATGACGCTTTCTTTAGCTTGAAAACCTTATCTTCCTGGCCTTTGATCACAAACCCCATAGGTTGATTGATGTACACTTCTTCCTCAAGAAACCCATTCAAAAAAGCAGACTTGACATCCATTTGATAAAATTTTCAATTATTGTTGGCAGCAAGAGAAATCAACAACCTTATAGTTTCTAAACTGGCAACAGGGGGAAATACCTCATCATTGCCAATCCTAGCACGTTGACTATATCCTTTTGCCACTAATCTTGCTTTGTATCTTTCTACCTCTCCCTTTGCATTATTCTTTGCCTTGTATACCCACTTCACGCCAATGGTTTTTTGTCCTTTTGGAAGAGTAGCGAGCTCCCATGTGTTGTTCTTGTTAGTGGCATTCATTTCCTCATCCACAAAAATTCTCCACTTCTCATCTTGTCTAGCGTCTTCAAATTGGAAAGATTCTCCATCAACAAAAAGACAAAATAGGTTCAATTACCTCATAGAGTTCATTGAGACTCCGCATTTGGGGCCTTCTCTTATTTGAGCTTCCTTCCAACAATAACGGTTCATGATGATGAGGAGGAGATACTGGAGGTGTAATAGGCTCTTCTGGCACCTTAGAAAGTGATTGCTCTTCTTAAAAATGGGAAAGAAATCATAACTTTCTTCTTCTGAGTATTCTAATCCCATGTGCTCTCTTCATGAAACTCCACATCTCTGTTGTTGATAATATTCATCGTAATAGGATTGTAGAGCTTGTAGCCTTTTGAACTTGAATCATACCCAATGAAAATGTATTTCTCGCTTTTAGAATCCAGCTTGGACCTTTGTTGATTTGGAACATGAGCATATGCTATGCTTCCAAATACACGCAAATGTGAGACATTGAGCTTCATTTCACTCCAAGCTTCTTGTGGTGTCATGTTCTGTACACTTCTTGTAGGACATCGATTTGACAAATAAATTGCACTATAGTGATTATGGTTTGGACCCGACCCATTTGATGTTTTGGATTTGGGTTTTGTTGTTACATATAGTTGTTCTTGCCTTGTTTTCCACTATTCCTCCTTGAATTTGGTTATTGGGTTGTGTTGATTGCATTTGGAACAAGTTGGTGACTTGTTTTTCAAACTTGTGTTACCTAGATTTTTGTTCCTTCGCTCGAGCGACACTTCTTGCGCTTGAGCGGTCTTTATGGAACTCCAGTACTTTTGCAGGTTTGCAAAAATACTGGGAGTTTGTATTCTTCGCTCGAGCGGAACGAAGCTTCTTGCGCTCAAGCGACAACCTTTGTCTGCAAAACTACTAGGATTTTGTATTATCCGCTCGAGTGAAGTTTCTTGCACTCGAGCTACGATTTTCTGTCTGTAAAACTTCTAGGAGATTGCATTCTATGCTCGAGCGAAGATTCTTGCGCGCAAGTGGAACAACTTATTGTGTCTGGTTGCTCGAGCGACACTTTCTGTGCTTGAGCGAACTGTGCGTATATCAATTCGTAAAAGTCACTTTTTACATCACTTTTTCATCTATCTCTCTCTCTAAACATTTCAAAACACTGATATTTTTCACTCTCTCTCTAAAACTCATCTAGTTCACTTGAATCCACCTAGATCCGTCGATCTTTGTCCCGTGTGTCTTTGTTAAAAAGGTAGAGCTCACTTAGAGTTTCGTTTTGATCTGAACAAAGTTGGGTTTCGACGTGGTTGGAGTCTCTTCATTCTTTTTCTCGTTTTCTAGCTTTGAGGTAGGGATTCTTCACACTATTGTATGAGTTTTATTTTAGTTATTTGCAATTTCAAAAGATTATAGTGGTTTGGGGTTTTTGGTAAAACTAGGGTTTGAAATTGAAATGAAAAAGAGGGGTTTTCAAATAGTTTCTTGGAAAAGCTAGTGGTTATAGGATTGGGGTTGATGTATGTTGAAATGAGGTATTTTCTACATTGAAATTGAAAGGATTTGCCCTAAAATGTGAATGTTTGAGATTGAAAAAGGAAAAATGGAATTGATGCTGTGAATTATGAAATTGGGAAAATGGTATTTTCCACGTTTACACTATGTGTCTGATGTTTGACAGCACAAGCTTCTATAGGTTGCCAATCGAGTATTCAATCAGGAAAAAGCCATCTGATTAAGTCACCTCCAAGTAAAACCCCAGCTGCACTAGTTGATGACTAGTCTTTCGCCTTTGATTGAACTAGATTGCCCTTGATCAACTTTGATCACCCACAATCAAACTTGATTGCCATTGTTCAATCTTGATCTTTGCCAAATCTATTCGATCTTGACAAACCATTCAAAACCTGAAAATTTTGAACCCACCAATGAATTTGCAGTGCTTGAGCAACTCATGGAGCTCTCTTAACAAGAACATAAAAGGTGGCTAACATGGGCTTCCTGCCATGTGGTTTAATAACAACACAATCATTTTTTGATCGGCAATAACAATATCACAAACATGCATACAAAAGGACACTTGTCCCCTCCAAATTAGGATCTGACCTCTAAAACATGATGACAAACACCAGTTAGGCCATGCAAGTCGGTTGAAAGATAACCACCATCTATATATAGATATCAGAGCATGATCATTATGGGGAAAGGAGTTGAAAAAAGCAATTCTAAATACAGAAAGTAAAGAGAATTTAGAGAAAAGCAGAGAGACTGGGCATCTAGAGAGGAAGAAAACACACATACACACACACAAAAAGGAAAAAAGGTAATCAATTTACAGAAAGTAAAGTAGAAAAAATGTTCTTTGCTAATTTCCAGATCCGTTTGGTATAATTCTTCTTTTCCTTTTTCTTTTCTCTTGCCTGTTTCTCTTTTAAAGAAAATTTTCTCTATGGTTTTTTTTTTCTCAAATATGTGGCTTAAGAAATTTGTGCGCGTGATTTTCAAAATTGATTTGGGCGTACATTTTGCAGGGATGAAACCAAAACTCAGAAGATATTTTCTTAAAATAATAATTTCATCTTCTCTCTGTCATGGGACTTGTGGTATAATGAAGTCGAAATCAATAAATATTTTGTAATTAATGGATGTATTATATCCTGAATATGTCTCGTGAGTATAATTGTGTTGGGTAAAAATCAAATTTTTGCTCAATAGAATTTTTGGCATGTTCAGTAAAATCCATTGCCCATTTTATTTCCAACTCTGAAATTAATTTACTTGAGTGTCCTGTAATAGGTTTTCAAAGACACAAGAAGTTATGATTTACTGCCACAGGCTCATAGTTTCGGTGCAACGAGTGACAAAGAAATGTGGTTACCATGCAACTTTTAAGGTTAATCGCTTACCATTGCCCTTCACTCGTGTTGCTTTGAAGTTCACTCTGATCTTGGTCGCTACAAAAGATATCAAGCACGAGTGTAACAAGGTAACCCCATCAGTGGTGACTGAGGTCATCTTCAATAGGCACAAAAGCACATACAAGAAAGCAAGGCCTTTGCTAACAAAATGACCAAGGGTAAAATTATCAAGAAGACTACTGCAAGGGCTAATCCTCAAATATATCCAAATCAAATTCTAATTGGGTCAATCCCAATTGAGTTGCCTACAAGGGTCTCAGTTATGGAAACATCTTTCAAAGAAGAGGAGAACATCTCTAATTTTGCTCGAAAGGTAAAGATGTTAAAAACCCAAAATCAAGCTGAAATTGTCTCAAGCTCTACAAAACCCAATGAAGTTGAACTTGTTTCGACATTTACCAAAGGGAAACAAATTTCAAAGGGGCATGTCCCTATGATTATTGATGATAGTCAGAAGGGAAAGTCAAAAAACGAAAAAGGGTTAAAAGGGCCTTGAGTTCAACACACTTCAAAGGTAACTATGTATCCTTTCTTAACTTTTAGTGTCGAAAACTCACAAAGTGCAAATTCAAAAATAAAAATGAAGAAGTGGACATTCATGTCCGATTATCTACTTGCTAACAAAGCCTAGTATGAACAGGCGGAACCTCGTATGCTCACAGACAATGTAACGCCCTATATTGGTCCAATTATTCGGTCTCAACTACAAATCATGTCAAAGCCTCCTTCTGAGGAGTCAAGTTTTAATGACCAAAGTGATCAATCCCGGGATAGAGAACACCAAAAAAGGGATCCTATGAGAAAGAAAAAGAAATTATCTCAACGAATCCTAAAGGAAAGATATGAAGCTAGAGATCCAGAGGTTGGGCTTCTTGGGGAGCCTTCAGGAAAATTTGATTATTACGTTCTATATTCCTCCCCAAATCCGTAGCAATTGATGCGTCTTCCCATGATTTTCCTCTTCCATCATGGGATGTTCCTCTGCCATCCAGTTGAAGCAAGTCAGCTAGTCAAGTGCTGGTGCAGCCCAGTATTATGCCTTAAGATTCATCAACGTTAAATGGGTTAGTCAGCTCAAGGAAATCATTTGGTTTTGTTGCAAGTTGTGAAAATTCTCTTTATGGGAATTCTGGATCTCTATTTAAAGATGATGATTTTCCAAGTATACTAGTAACAATATTTCTGGATGGACTAGAGATTGATGAGAATTATCAAAACAAGGACATGTCAGTATAGAAGAACAAGAACAGTTGCAAGAAACAATACAAATTGGCTGAAAAAGATGCTGAAATAGCTGCTTTTAGATGCACAAGTAGTTAGCCAAGCAAGTTCATCAGCAAGTGAACATGTGCACACAACTGAGCACACATTTGCAGCTCCAGTGACACAAACTGATTTTGAAAACATTAATATCCGAGGGAATCGAGGAACTCCAAGCATCAATGACTACTCTGGTGCTTGGATATTGAAATCCATATCATGTTCATTATAACACCATTCCATTCTCAATTAGTTATCAAAGGCCAAACTTTGAGAAGTTTAACGGAATTACAAGAACACTAGGCTCATTTTTTTTGTTGCTTATGCAGAGCCTGCTCAAATAGATGCACTATTGATTAGGCAGTTTGTGCAATCCCTCAAGTGGTTATATCAATCTGGAGAAATCCTCAGGCTGCTACCAATTTTTATTTATTTTTTATTTTTTTATTTTCTCAACAAAAAGCAAAACAACTTTAAAATTGTAGACAGACCAGGTAAAATATTTTTATTTTGGGTATAAGCCCCTCGAAATGTAGACCCAAATCAATTTTGAAAATCATGTGAACAAATTTCTTAGAACACATATTTGACAAAAGACAGAATTTTATTTTACTTTTAGATAGAATAGAAAGAGGCAAGAGAAGAATATGAGAAAAACAGATCCAGAAATTAGAAAGAAAAAAAAAATAGTCCTTACACTTTATTAAGAAATGATAAATTACTGAAAAACTTTAATTCTTAAAATGTGACATTATTCTATGTATACACTCTTGTCTTATTAAATTTTTGTCAAATATGTCATTCTTTTTAAAATGTGATAATAGGACATTTGACATTTGCAAATGTATCATTTTTAAAAGAATAGTACTATATACACCAATTAGGGTATACTAATTAGTGTACTAATAGATGATGTGACATAATTTTAGAGATTTTGAATATTTGTAATTTGTATAATGGGTGAGTCTAGTAATAATGTTATAGCATATGTTGATACATTAATTGATATATCAATTGGTGCATGTAGCACTACCGTTTTTAAAATGTGACAATAGGATATCATTCTAATGTGTCTACTATTGTCTTACTAAACTTTTTCTAAATATGTCATTCATTTCAAAATGTGACAATGAGACATTTATACATAATTATCTTATTAAACTTTTGTCAAATGTGTCATTATTAAAATATGACAATGAAACATCAGTGTAATGTGTGTATTATTGCCTTGTTACGTTTCTAAATGTAGGTACACTTTATTTGAGAGACTTTAGTGAGAAATAAGACTTATGAGTTTGTAGAAATATTTTTGTGACTTAATGTGGAATTAAGTATTGAATCTCAAGAGATATTCCAAAGATTAAAACTTTTATTTTCCACTGCTTTTAGCTCATCCCGTGGCAATTATATATAGGTAAAATTAGAGAATACATGTATCTGAGAAAAAGTTTGGGTGGAGCAATGAACACACTCATGAGCCGAAAAAAACAGTATTCGAATTTAATCAAGCTGTTTGACATATACAAAAAGTTAAAATTTTAAATTTAATAATATTTTAAATTTCTCTTACATTCTTTATATTGTGGTGACTGATTGGTAGTTACGTGGTGATGGTGGCGGCAAAGGAAGTGATGGTGGTGGTGATAGTAGCTATAATAGAGTGTTGAGCTAGTGGTGGGTTGAGGACATTAATGGTAGTTGTGTTGAGCTGGTGGTGGGTTTATAGCGTGTGATGTTGGTGTTGGTGGCAACGGGTGGTAGGTAGTGAACTGATGGAAACGTCATGGTATGGTTGTGGGCAGAACTGTGTAAGAGTCGGGAGGACCCCAACCCCCTCTGATTTTTTTTATAATTTATTATTATTTTATATTTATGAATATTTTTAAAATATGCAATGGAATGATTTCTTATTTTATAAAAATTATTTTATTAAATTTTTTTTTTTTTTTTTTTTTTTTGGATTCTATCCATACATTCTTTCTGAAAGTCGTCTAGATCTGCTGCCGAAAGTTGGTCGTAAAAGTCATCCCCATCTTCCATATCGGACAGTTCTTGATCATTTTCTCCCATAGTTGATGATTCATGAATGACGCAGTGTTGATAGTTGGGATACTGGCTTTCATCGACAAATGTTTCTCTCTGCTAAATGGATAACCCGGGATGGCCAAATTGCAATGTATCTTTTGATATTTATCTTCACAAACTAGATGTCCGGAATATCCATTGTAGGCTATTAGTGTGTTACTGGCAAATTTTCTCCATTTATTGAGCTGGTCTTTGAGTGAAATCGTCGGCATGGCCAGGGTCTCCTATTGAGAAGTCCTGGATATCCTGGGAATGTAGAGGTTCCTCTGAGGTATATTTTGTGTTTAGCTGGATTGCACCATATTCCCTTCCATTCTGGTAGTTTGCTATCTATCATAACTTCTACATATGGCTGAAATTCTTCCATTACACACAGGACTGCATGAGCAAGCTTGTGTCCAAAGCTATCTGTCTGATCTGGATCTGTGAAAATTAATCTAGAGACAAAGCCGTAATCTAACAATTTTGTGGCTGTTAGATAACAAGTCTCGCCTCTTATTTGTATCTCCAAAGGCTTGAATGTAGCTAGATTTATCTGGCAAGGCAAATGCTGAAGTCTAGGTTACACTGACACCTATCAAAATGCTCGGAATGCTTTCTGCATTTTTCTTTTGTTAAGCAGGGCTGCTCTTCTTCTTCATTGTTATAGATCCATTGATAAGCTAGGCCAGGGCAATCGACTCTTGCTATGGAGAGATCTTGAAGGAATTGCTGAATAATGACTAGCTCGTTATTTCTGCTATCTTCGGCTAAGGTGTAAATAATGGGTTTTAGGTCTTCTATTTCTTGGCTTTTCTCACAAAAAGATCGAATGATAGAATGCCTGAAGAAATACATTCTAGCACTCAATTGGTCAAATTCCTCACTGGTGAGTTGTTTGATTTCTGGGCTAGGTAAGGAGGTAGGTGTTCTTTCTGGAGCTAATTTTTTAAGCTGAGTAGTTAGGGTTCGAACGGTTGCTCTCAATTGTTTTTCTTCGTCTCGGAGCTGGTCTAGCTCTTCACTGACTCTTTTGCCTTTATCCATAATTTTCTTGAAATTTCTGGAAAGGCCTTCACAATGTCTGCACATCTGGAGAGGATTCTGAAAATCTGTCTGAGGGTTAGAACTACTACTACTGCCTGAACTACTGCTTCCAATTATCTGGCTAACTGGAGCTCCACTGGTAGCAAAGATGGTTGACTTCATCTTGCTCAATGTGTCCAGGTAATCTTTAGCTATCTGGCTAATAAAGTAACTAGTTCCTATTTGTCTTCGGGCATAGGTACTGGCTGACTCAAAGTCATAGAATCCTTTAAACTGAGGCAAAGGAAAGTTTTTATTAAAGGATCTCTCTTCTGCCCAATCATGGTAAATACCTGGCTTGGTTCCTTTAGCTACTACATAGAAAGAAAAACTTTTTGATAAAGGTTTATTTTGGATTTTTGAAAAATATATACTGAGAGAGTTTAGGGCTGAAAGGCGTTTAGCTGGGTGGTTCTGACTGGTCCAAAGGTTATCTAAAAGACACTGTTGAACTGGGTCTAACTCAATTCCTGTTAATGGTCTGAATTTTGTTCTGCCTTCATGAATGGGAAGAGAGAATCCCCCAAAGTTCATGGTCTTGCTGTTCTCCATTATCTGCACAAAAATTAAACTGGTCATTATCTTTTTCTAAATAAATTTTTTACTTAACCAATCTGTTAATCTATTGTCGCTACCTTTGATATGTTCGAACTCTACTTTGTATCCTTGTCCTACTATACAATCTAAAAATTTAGCCCATCTCCTAGTGCTTAATTTACGCTCATTGAGTTTGTTATGGAATCTTACTATAGCTTCACAATCTGTTCTAATCGTAAAAGGTTTGTGCAAAATAATCTAAATTTATTTATTGCATAAACTACTCCTAATATTTCAAAATCTAAGCTGGTCATGGTTGTATCTTTTTCTTTAAACTTTCCGGAACTATATCTACAAATGCGTTCTTTATTTTTGCTGTCATACTTACTAGGTTTGGCTAATAATATTGTTCCCCATCCTAATTGACTTGCGTCTGTTTCTACAATTATATACTCTGATTCTAAGGGGAGTTGTAGGTCTGGTAAATTTTTACAAATGTCTTTTATTTTTCTTACCAGGGCTATATCTTGCTGGTTAAAATATTTTTGTCCTGTGGGTGTGGTTTTACTGTAAAGTGGTCCTATTATTTTACTAAGGTTAGGAATATACATTCGTGCATAATTTAAAATTCCTAAAAAAGACTGAAGTTGTTTTGTATCTTCTAGTTTATCTGGATAATCTAAAATTTTCTTAACTATATGAGGTTGTAATCTAATTTTCCCATCTCCTAACTCCATTCCTAAAAATTCTATGTGAGGTTTATTTAATTCCATTTTCTTTTTGCTAATTATTATTCCATTATTTATGAATTCTTCTAAGGTTATATACAAATGATCTATATGACTATTTTTATCTGGACTAAATACTAATATGTCGTCTATGTATACCAGTATAAAACTGTATTTATTAAATATACTATCCATTTTTCGCTGAAATATAGAAGGTGCATTTTTTAATCCAAAAGGCATGACTAGCCATTCGTAATGTCCTTGTGGGCAACAAAAGGCTGTCCATGGTATACTTTCCTCTTCCATTTTTATCTGCCAAAATCCTGATTTACAATCAAATTTACTAAATATCTTTGCTGTCTGTATTCTATTTATAAGCTGATCTTTATCTGGTATATTGTATTTATCATCTTCTGTATTATCATTTAATCTTTTATAATTTATTACCATTCTAGCTTTTCCTCTCTTTATTTCTGCATGATTTCTAACCATAAATGCTGCGCTTCTATGTGGACTATTACTAGGTTTAATTACTCCTAAATCTAATAGTTCCTTAATCTGGGTTCTAAATTCTTCTATATCTGCTGGCGTATGATCTATTTGTGCTGAGGTAATCCTATAATCTCTATTTTTTATGTCTAAGCTAGCTAAAATTTTATTTCTCTCCCAATATTTCATGGGTTGTTCTCCTAAAATTTCTGTTGTTTCAGCTAATCTAATTATCTCATCTAACTCATTTTCTGTTCTTCTGTATATTGGTTTTTTCTTTATTTTTCCTATTTTTGCAAAAATTAATTTTAAGTTAACTATTTCTTGGAAATCTTCTAAGTCCCAATAGTCTCCTTTATCTTCAAAATGAACTTCTTCAAAATCTTCTAGCTCATAATTTTCCATATCTAATTTTCCTAAAGAAGTATTTACTATTTCATTAGGTGTGTATGTTTGGGCTAGCTCGGGAAAAATTTTTCTACTAGGGAATAAAAAACTAGCGGGAACTGAATCTACTCCTATGGTACCACCACGCTTCGCACGCAACTCTGATGAATGGGCGATAGTGCTAAGGGAATAAGCTGTGGGTGTGTGAACCGTTCGTTTAAAGAAGCTGATGTTGTGTTGACTAATGAACATGCCGCCTTGTAAGCTAAGTATGAAATTAAGTCCTAAAATGAAAGGGTGATTCTGTCGGGAATTGCCTATCCAAACTTGAGGTAAGGGGAACCATTCTATGTGCTGATCTTGAGAACCTAGATGGTGAAAACTAATCTGGGCACCATTAATGCAATGTGTATATGTTTGTTTAGTGCCGTCGGCTATGCTGACTAAAGCTGGTGTTGCTAAGGCTGTACTCCATCCTGGTGGAACTACATGTTGTTCTATATATGATTTACTGGCTCCTGTATCTATCATGGCATCTATGCTAAGGGTTTTTTCTACAAACTTAATTACACAAGAAATCTCGACTAAATTGGACTTAGGTATAAACGGGTAATTAAATGGTAAATAGGTATTATCTGGTTGTTTCTGAGAGTATTGACTAAAGGGTTGAGAATCAACTAGGTTGACTAATTCTAAAGAATTCATATGTTCTTCAATCAATTTATCTTTTAAAGGGTATTTAGAGTAAAACTGTTCTAACTGTTGTTTGAGCTGCCTATTTTCTAATTCTAAACATTCTATATCAAAACTAGTCTTAGTTTCTATCTCTCGTATTTGTATTTTGAGTTCTCGTACTTGTACTTCTAATTCTCTATTTGTTAGTCGTAATTCTCTGCTTTCTATGCTGTTATCTTCTCTGGTATTTTCTAATCTTATCTTATGTGTCATATTTAATTTTTCGAGACAAATAATACAATAAGTTATGCTGCATAATAAACATTGAGCTCTTTTATCTTTAGCTGGAAACCAATTACAATAGCTGCATCTAGTTGTATCAAATCCTAATCCTATCTGAAAATTATGTTGACATTCAGTATCTGCATTACATTCCATCATAAAGAAAGTATCTTGAGAAGGAGTTGTTCCTATTTCTTGATTAAGTTGTCCTAAAAGATTATCTATATCTGTATCACTTTCTGAATCACTATCTGAGCTTATAGCTTCTAATTGATATTCATAATTACTAACTATGCTATATACTTCTGAATCATCACTATTTATGCTGACTATGTCTTCTTCTAAATTTTCTATAATATGTAGTCTTTCTATCTGCTTATTCGTATTAGGTTTTTGTCTTTTTGGGCAGGCTTTTGCAAAATGATTGGGTTCTCCACATATATAACAATTGCATTTTTTATTATTGGGTTTTCTAACATATCTTTGTTTTCTTTTATCTTTTTCATCTTTGGGTAATCTCTTATAATTTGTCCTATTAAAGGTTCTACTTTTCCTAATGAATTCTGTTTTTTTTCCATGGTTTTCTATAATTTTTCTTCCAATATTTATCTTTTCTATATTTTCCATATTTTTTGTATTTTTTCCTATTGTATTTATCTTCATATTGCTGAGGAGTATATATTACACTGCTACAAAAACCATAATTTTGTTTTTTCAAATCTTTCTGTATTTTAACTTCTACACATTTCTCTCTGAGCTTATAAAATGTAAATACTATTCTAGGTCCTATTCCTAAAGTTCCTCTTATATTTAATTCTCCTGTGGCTATTTTAGCTGGTAAACTGGCACAATAAATTGCCCATTTATTTTCTATTTCTCTTCCTAGTTCTCCGGGTAATTTTCTAAAATATTTATTTCCTATTTCTTCTATCTTCATCAATTTTCCTGTTCTGGCTGCTATGGCTAAATACTCTCTACTGAAAGGTACAATATATTTCCAACTTCCTAATATTATCTGGTCTAGTTCAGTTAATGCTACGCTTTGAGCGGAATCATTTCCTCTAGACGGGTCATATCCTATTAGTATCTCTTTAATAAAACTTGTGAAATTCCACGGGTTATTTCCTAGGTCTTTAAGCTGTTTAATTGTTTCTTCAAATTTTCCTTTAAAGGTTAAATAAATATTATAAGCTGAATCTCCTAAAAGTGTCTCCATGTATTCCCACATATCTGTTGATTCATAGGGGCTGGTCATCCATGCTTTTACTGCATCTTTTTCCCATCTTTCTTATTACTTCGTGCCATACCTGAGGGTCAAATCTAGCTAAGTCTAAAAGGGTTCCTTGATTATTAACTGGCTGTAATTGTATGCTCATATCTAATGGTCTACGCTTTCCATGAAACCTATAGCTTTTATTGGGATCTGCATGACTACGTCCTGAACTGGTTAATGGTCTTCTTCCTCCTATTGCATATTGCATTGGTTCTACGGGATCTTGTACAGTTGGTTGTGGGTTACTAGTGCTTGTGCTTTCTGTATTCATATAAAAAGTATCTTCTAATTGATATTGTTCTGGTATTTTAGTATTTTCTACCTTAGATTGTTCTGGTATTTTAAATATTTTACTGGGATGTACTATATCTTCTATGATATCATCTACATATTCTGTATGGAACTCTTGATCTAAGAATGATACTGCTTCTTCATCATGGGTATCTCCTCTGGCTAAGTATTCTAGGTATCTGGCATCTAATATCTTGTTCATGTCTTCTAGAGTGAAATTTTCTAAATCTATCTCATCAATATTATATATCTTATTTTGTGATACTGTTTTTTCTTCTGTCATTACATAAAGCTGATTTATTTCACTATGATTATCTTGATTTTCTTCTCTGTCTATACTACTAAATTCATCATCTTCAGATTTTTCTGGGGCTACATAAGTATACTGAGTAAATCTTACTGCATAATTTCCATCTGCTGCTTGATATAATAAATTATCTTGAGGGGCTAGTCTTTTTTGTCCTAAAAAATCTCCTAATTTCCAATCTAGGGCTGCATTGTCTTCTGAACTAAATTTTTTAGCTGGTAATGCTTTTATTCCTTTTGCGCCTAATATCTTGACTATCTGATCATTTGTAAGTCTATAGTGAGTATTACTTTCTGATACTGCTAAACCGAAAAATCCTGTGCAGACTAATAAATTCTTTTCTCCTTTTTTCATTTTGTATCCTCTACTTTTTATTCCTATTTTTATCTTTTTATGAAAGGTCGAGGTTGGTAATAAGAAATCTGGTGTAAAATAAACTATTCCTCCCTTTGAATTCATATCTAATTCATAGCTACCTAAAAGACTTTGTCCTACATCATTAAATCTATCATCATAAAGACATACGAAAACTTTTGTTCCTAAATCTTCTCTAGTTAAAGCCTTAACTCCTACCACTACTAATCCTAAATGGGTCATTTTAAGGTGTTCACTTACTGCATATTTATAGCTTTCTCTATCTATTAAATTTAGCTCTATTTTTTCGTCTTCTTGAGTTACACTAATCATCTGTTCAGCATAATGTTTAAATAAATATTGTTTTTTATGAATTTTACCTAGCTTATACACATATTTAGCTGGAATTAATTCTAATTTTTCTTTCTTAAATTTTTCTATTTGTTGTTCTACATCTATAAACTCTTCTACTTTAACATCTTCATTGTCATTACGCTTTTTACTACTGCTACCTTTAATTAGCTGTTTAAACATATTTATTTTCTGTAAATTCTACACGCTGGTTTCCTAGGTAATTTAAGCTTTTCAAAATATTTAGCTATATCTTCTTCGTTTACTTGAGACTGAGGTTTGTTGGATTGTCCTTCTATTCCTTTTCCTTTCTGAAGTACTATTTTTTCTAAAGACGCTAGACGATTTTCTAAGCTATGTAGTTGTTCTGATAGGTATTCAATTTTTTCACACAATCTAATTAAAAATAAATTTCTATATTATTTTGTCTTACTGTTATTTTATCTGATTGACTTACACCTTGATAGCTACTAATTCCTTCTGGGTTATTATGAAAATCTTCTGCTTGTTTTAAAATAGTCAGGTAATCTCTATTAGCTTTTTTATCACTACTCATAAACTAGGATCTTACTAATTGTTCTAAAATTTCTAATTTCTGTTTTAAATTATCTTGAATTTGATTAATTTGTTCTATTTGTTTAGCTATTTGATTAGTGGCTGAAATTAAAGTTTCTATTTCTAATTTTGTAGGAAATTTATCTAAATTTAAATCTATTCTTTTTTGTAAGATGGAACTACACTGGTCTTGAATATAATCTAATTTTTTATCTTGATCTTTAATTATACTGCGATTATTACGGAGATGATCTATGGATGAAATAAAAAGATTACTAATTTTATCTATGTCCTTTTTAATATTTTCTGCAAAATTAATCTGATAATCTATGATACTATTTAGCTGAGGATTATTTTCACTATGAAGCTGATGTGTAAAACTATTTTCAAAATTACAACGGAAATTATTTTTATTTATGCTAAGACGATGGTTATGGCTGCTGAGTTCTAAATCTAGATACTCTACTCTTTTCATACACAAAATTAACTCCTACTTTAAAATTATTAAAAGCTACTATAATATGAAATTTATAACTAAAATCTCCAAAAATAAAAACTACTCTATTACCATAAGCAAAATGCATAAACTAACTTAAACTGTCCTAAAACCGAACACTGCTCTGATACCAATTTTTTTGGGGTTTGAGTTAGTGGTCTACCACTATTTGGAATTGGGCTGAGAATTATCTAATTAATTCTACAGTTATGCTAAAAGATCTTCAAGCTGTTGTATGGCTAATTTTAAGGCTTCTTGTTTTATAATTAGCTGTCTATTTATCTGAGAAATTTTTAAACTGTAATTTTCTAGAGATCTGCCAGATAGAACTAAAGATAAAAGAAACTGATTTTTTAAACTGTAATTTTCTAGGATCTGCAAGAAGCTAGTGATAAAAGAAACTGATATCTGAATTTTTGATCTTCTAATTTTTGTATTAATTCAGTACTTATTTTAATTTTATTCCTAAGGTCTTCGTCTAAGGGCATATACTAATTTTTTATTTTTTTATTTTTATTTCTAAAGTCTAAATCTAATGGATCTTTTGAATGCTAAAGTCTACGTCTACAAATTTTTTGATTTTTTATTTTTTTTTTTTTTTTTGTACTTTTTTGATTTTTTGGATTTTAATTTTTATTTCTAAAATCTACGTTTAAGAACATACAAGTTTTTGGATTTTTTTAAATAATATTTCCTTAATATCTCTACTCGGGTTGCTCTCCTTTTATTCTAAAATTCTTTTCTATGGCAAAAATTCTTTTTAGGCAATGTTTGTTTTCATTACATGTACTCCCACCTTGAGACTAAGCCTCGTTCAACATAGTATATTTTTATTTTCCATTTTTTACTTTTCCCTTTCTGCTACAATTCGCCCTCCAACGCCTAACCACGGCTTCACACGGGCTCTTCAGCTAAGGTCACTCAGTAACAAAATAGAAAACTGAAGATACTACGAAGGTTCAAAGCATGTAATATTAATGAGCAAACAAGCATTCCATAAACTTAATTTTTCCCAAAAAGAAAATAAATTTTTAGAATAGAAGAGTTACCCTTTCGAATATTTAAGGAAAAAGAGAAACTACTCACACTTCATATTAATAAGAAATATACTTACAAAGATTATATTACAGACTCTGAAATTCTGAAAATACACTTAGAGGTTTTTTTTTTTAGAGGGGTTGGAAATTTTACAAAGCAGAGTGAAGTGGTGTTCTGTATTTTTTCATTCTGCCTTCTCCGTTGGCTAACATGCCAATTTATACAACTCTAAGGAAAATAAAACAAAGTTTCAAATCCTATCTCTACGTCCAAAATTTTTCAAATAGTCAAAGACCTATGCAAACCTACTTCCTAGGCTTTTGAAAATTGAAAACAAAAGACAAACTAAATATATATGCAATTATATGCATACTTTGACTCATATTACTATTATGGATAAATTTTATCAATAAAAGATTAGGATAATGATATCGGGTACTGCTTGTGGGCCCCATCGCATATCATTCAATCCTTCTTTTTTGACAAAATTTTGACACTACAATTTATTACAAGACACGTATAAAGATTTTCACAGCTTTTCTTTAATAAAGCTGGGTAAGAGTTATCCATACTTTATTAAAGTAGTGAGTGAAGGAAAATCTTTATCACTGACAGACTCAAATAATTACAGACACAAAAATATCTACAAAAATCTTTTTGTCTTTTCTTGGCGTGCATTTTTCTGATATCTGAAGAGAATCTTTATCTTCTATGGACTTTGTCTTTTTCTGCCGGAGAGCCAATTAT
The DNA here is from genome assembly GCA_030407325.1 of Camellia japonica. Lineage (NCBI taxonomy): Eukaryota > Viridiplantae > Streptophyta > Magnoliopsida > Ericales > Theaceae > Camellia > Camellia japonica. Next base: position 4,121 of record JAPPVO010003637.1, on the reverse strand, counting down.
TGATGGCGACTTGTGGAGTGATGCTTCTTGGCGGGACATTGAAGGTTTTTGCAAAGATTGAAAGAGTCTTGTGGGATTTGTTTTCCAAATTTTGATGGAGTCTTCTAGTGGGACCCGCTGTTTTTTTTTTTTTTTTTTTTTTTTTTTTTTTTTTTTTTTTTTTTTTTTTAACTTTCTATTTAATTAATATTTCATAATGTATAATGAAATGATTTTTAATAATTTCACATTTTAATAACAACATCAATTTTATAGAGTCGATTTTATCTTTATAAGAGATACATGTACTTATTTTTTTAATTTTAAAAATAAAATAGTATGTATAGCACATATATATTATATATATATTTTTTATGCATAATTTTAGAAAATGTAAAACTTCACTTCTAAATTTATCCACAATGATTTTTATTTATTTTTTGATCGGTAAATGTTAGTTATTTATCCACAATGATTTTTATTTATTTTTTGATTGGTAAATGTTAGTTGTTAGTTTAGTACCTATGTGAGAAAATCTTTCTATCCTTACAAAAAACCTAACTGTTTGCACTCCTTTAATGTAATCCTCCTAAGAAGAATTGAACCCATAACCTCCTTAGGACTAATCCCTAAGGAAGACATGGTAGCCAACTAGTTCTGCCTAGTTGGTTATCCACAATGATATGATAGGGGTTGAATCTTAGGTGTTTGATTTCTAAACAAATCAAGAGGCATGTAATATTCAATGTCATTAAATGTAAATTTAAGGGTCATATTTTAGGAATTTTAAGAATTTTTCACTTCTTATTTACTAGATTATATAAATCAATAAAATAGCTTAAAACAATGGTTTAACTGATTATATATTGAGATTTAATAGTTCAGAACTTTTAAAAACTTCGTTAGATTTTTTTTTTTTTTTTTCGTGAAATATTTCTTTTGCAATGATTATATAAGAAATTATGTTCAATTAGTATCGTACAAAACTAACTTGATAGTTTTTATGTATGCGTTGCCCCTCTCGGACAAAATTCATTTTGTCCTTTGTTGTGGTGGTGGAGCTAATAACAGAGAAGATGGCATAAGTGGAGGGGTGGCAGTTGAGTGACGGCAATGATGATCAATTAAAAATGCCGAATCAGATTATCAGAGTCAACCATGCGAAGAAGACCAGAATAAACTAGACAAAAAAATTATAAAAATAAAGGAAATGCAACTACTAAAGCTTAGGAGCAATTTTTTTCCTAGCATTTTATATAGACACATTGTCTTCTGACTGAGAGATCGACATTCATTCCAACAGATGGATCCAAATCCTTGTTTTGTGTGGTAATGAAAAAAATAAAAAAATAAAATAAAAAATGGACAAAAAGTGATGAAACTGCAAAACTAAACGATAATTTAGTAGTCAATAAATACATTCCATTCCACGTCTATGTCCATGTCCATGTCCATGTCGACTCACAATATTATAACATCCAAGTCTCTACAAGACAACTTTGAAGCACAGATACACAATTGGCACTGTCTTATTTTTTTCAGAATCTCCAACTTCCATTTTATATATAGTCAATAATTTTGAAGAGTAGATGTATTATATGTAACACAGTGCAACAAGTCAATGCAAATGTCCCCAACCTTATCATTTAGTGACAGGTCGTACTTGAAAGCATCGAACACTTACTGGCCGGCCGGCTGGCTCTACATTTTTTCAATTCTAAGTTTTATCACTCCTAGGTCAACTCATGAAAATATATTATTATATTTCTATATATATATATAGATAAAACCCCTAAAGGTTTGGTCGAAGCGATAAAGAGTTAAGAATAAGATTCAAGATTTTGAATTCGAGTCATCACAAGAGGCCACTGGAAGTTTGCCCAATTGAGATTTTCAGTTTGAGTCATCACAAGGGGTTACGGGAAGTGTCCCTGGTTGATATGTGTATAAGCTAGTATATAGTCTCTTAAGGTGACTCAAATTTAAGACCTTAAATCTTATTTTTAAATATTTACCGTTTGACCAATTTCTTGAGGTTTATGCAGAGATTGAAGTGACATTTAAATCAAATTAAAATGATGAAAACTATAATTAATTTAAAATATATATACACATGGACATTGGTGGTGGATCTTGCATGAAAAACATAGATATTTGTCCCAAAAATAAATAATATAGTATTGGAGTTTCAAATGAAAGTGAATTCATTGCAAGACAAAAAAACCATGGGATCCTTCATTGGCAAAGGATTTGATTTTAAGAGAGGACAAGAACAATAATTCTTTAAAAGTCTCCTATAATAGTATAAATAGTAAATAAAAATGTTGAATACAATTAGGAAAAATTCATCAAAAAAATTATTTTACGAATTCAATGGATTTTTCTTAAACACTATATGCATCGAATCATAAATAGTAAAATATCATTAATTATAATGTAGAAGCTCTTATATAAAATCAGTTGTATCAGATAAAAGTCTCTGCAAAATTAAGGGACTAAGAAAAATGCTCATCGACTATAATGTAGGAGAGTAAATCCTATGTGCAAGGGTTTCAAAATCAGGGAATGACATTGCCAACCCTGGGGTCCTTTGTCTTTTTCCACTTCTTTCATCCTTTACATCATTGTCATCACTCACACAGCTGGTGATATATGACAGTGGACAAGTTATTCAGCTGTCCTAGGCCATCGTTAGGCGATGTTACGGGGTTGTGATTGATAAAAAGAAGTAGAATATATGATTTTATGGTAGATATTAATAAAAATAAAGGATTTGATATATAGTAATTGGTAGGGAGTAAATTAAGAATTCATCATCGGAAGAGTCAAAGACAAATAATTTTTTTTTACCATATATACAAATATATATTTATGTACAATATGACCATAAAGAAATTTTATATGCAAGTTAAAAAAATTATATGCAAGTCAAAGACAATATGATCATGATATGCAAGTCAAAGACAATATGATCATGATATATAAATTATATATATGCAAGTTAAAAAAATTCAAATATTATAGATAATCTCTGATAGGATAAAGAAATTTTTTAATAGAAAATAAAAAAAGAATGTAAGATGATAGAAGAATGTGAGTTCAAATCTCCCTTGGGCCAATCTCCTGGGCGTAGCACAGTTGGTTAGGAGGTTGGATCTCAAGTTGTCTAACCAGCACTTTGTGTGGGTTCATTAATACTCCCCCGCTGTGCGAGTCCTGACTTAAGCGGAGTTTGTCTTGGGAGGTCAGGGCAAGTTCCCAGGTTATAGTCTCCTCGCTCGGAACGGCTAATAGGACACCTTGGTGATCTCTACAAAGGGGCGCTGTCTTGGACCTGCGGGAGAGTAGAGAGGATTTTCCTGTAACAAAAAAAAAAAAAATGTGATACATATCTTTTATACTGAAAGATTATTTTATTTATAAAATAAGATATATATATATATATTTTAAAAGTGTTACTCGTAAATAGAATTTTTCACAAAACCATGAGGTCCATAACCTCCTAAAATTTTCTCCTGGTTTCATTCCTTAGTAAGGACACGTGATGCTCTTAAATCACTTTGTGGGTGTTGATTTTTGACCACACAACCAAAGAGGAAACTTAGCTGCAGAGCACCGGAAGAATAGATTAACCCCAACAACCTGCACAAGAAGATGAAAATCCGACGGTGGTTCGTCCATCCGAGGGCACTCCGACGATGAAGTCAGTAAACAATATCTCTCAAAGATAGCAAATTGTACTTAAACTCACAATAAAGAACTTACCTCAAACCTACGAGGGTACCTTGCTTTTATAACCAGCAGTGACCTGATCCCATTAAAAGCCTCACTTCAATGGACTCAAGCTTAATGCTCATACGGGACCTTCATCTAGATAGAGATAAACTTTTCTTCAGCCTTATCTTTATTCCAGACGAAGATCTCCCCCTGTTGTAGGACTCTTGTCCCTTATCCGCTCATATCGGATTTCATTATCTCCGCAGATAACCTTGGCCTATCCGAGATCACCTCAGTGGAAGACTAAGCCACGCGGCACCTCGGATGACACTTTGACGCTAAGATGGTGGGATCAATTGTGGGGCAAACGCTGAGATTCTGAGGCGTCGGCTTACGACCCAGCTAATTCCCTAATTGCCCTTCCT
>JAPPVO010003636.1:0-22328 GCA_030407325.1 Camellia japonica | reverse complement strand
AATTTTAAACATCATTTCAACACATTTTTCAATACAACAACTCAAATAAAATCCATCTCATCTTCCCAAACACAAAAACTAAAATATCTACTAAAATAACCAAAAAGCCAAATAGCCTACTAAAATAGCCACTTCCCAAACGAGGCCTAAATCTCTATAAACTAATATAAAGAAGAAATGTAGGAAAGAAGAAAAACAGGAAAGAAATCGAATGATTGAACTTGCTGGAGAATCCTCTATTTATAGGCATAGTGGTGCCTGTTCGGAAGGGCAGAAAAACCCTCTAAACAGGTATGAATTTGAACCTCCAGAAAAAATAAAAGATGATTGGAGAAGGCACTGGTTCAAAAGCATATTTGAATTCAAATTTTCCCGCAAAATTTTGAATTAATTCATTTGGAAATTTAATGTTGTGTTTGGTGGAGTTTTCCAAACATGATTCCACAACATGATTTAAGTGCTCTGTTTGTTTACAATTTTCAAAAATTGATTCCACACCCGCTTTTCAAAACATGTCTACCCGGTCATCCTCTCGGACTTCCCCCCAGATGTCTGGCCGGTCTTCTGGAACAGTGTTCATGTTTTTTTTTTTTTGGCACATGTTATTTTTATATTTTAAACAAAAAATATTTTGGGAATTTTTTTAAAAATTTTTATGAGCTTTGAATAGAATTTTGGGTTGTGTGTTTGGTTATGAGTTATAAATTTTTAACTCAAACATCATATGTCACATCACTCAATTCAAACTCAATTCAAAACTCTTTTCAAAACTCATAACCAAACAAATTTTTCACACTCAAATCATAATTCTAAAACTTATAAACTCAAAATATAACTCTATTCTCAAATTATAATTCTAAAACTCTACCAAATACAACCTAAATTTTTTGCAAAAATTTGAAAAAATTTGAAAAAATTCAAACGAATTTTGTCCAAAAAATTAAAGGTAGTACCTGACCCATACCACACACCCAGCTCAGCTGGACGACGGTGGTGCGTGGTAGATTTGGATCAAACCCACTTTATCCATCACTCATCTTCTTACAAAACTTGGGGTGCCCTTTAGGGTAGAGGTGAGCAGCGGATATACCGATTCTCCAAAACCAACCAAACCGAACCGATCCGCCGCATTTTGGACGGATGCGTGATGACGAGCGGACGGTTGCGGATTGATTTTCTCCAATCTGCCAATTTGGCGGACGGATGGCGGATTGAGGTTCCTTTGGCCGCAACCGAACTGCCAAACCGCGAGCACCCTTAGTAGTTTATAAGACTTTGTGTTTTCAATTTGTTTAAATATTTTGTTTGTGTTTTCAATTGAAAAAGAGTTCAAATATTCTGTTAAAATTTTTTTTTTCAACTTGAATATATTTTTGAATTGAAAAAAATAAACGTATTATTTATTTATATTTTTTGGTTTTTAAATCTAATTCTAAAAGTAATAAATAAAAAATATAATATATGCTGGTTGGTTTTTGTTTTCAAAAACATATATAAATGTAACAATACAGACACATACAATCTCTACTATTGCTCTGTTCATGATTTTAGTGGTTTGAATTATTTTTATATTTTAAGAATCACAGATTGTAATACTTTATGTGGATGAGGCATGCTGCTGTGATTGTAATATGTAGATAAAGTATGCAGTGATTGTGATATTCTAAAATTTCAAACTTTCTTTTTTTGGATGAGACATGCAGTAATTGTAATACTTTTTTAAGTCATTGACTGTAATATTTTCTTTTCTTTCTTTTTTTTTTTTTTTTTTTGAGAAGTGCACAAGTTGAACTATGTTGAAAATTTATAAAATTTTAAACCGCCAAACCGATTCGCATCCATCCGCTGGATTGGCAGACGGATGCAGATTGATTTTCTCCAATCCGCCAATCTGACGGACGGATGGCGGATTGGAGATTCCATGGCCACAACCGACCCGTGTCCACCTCTACTTTAGGGCCCATCCCAAGTATGTTAACCTAGAGTTTATATACTCACACAAACTCTCTTATCATTTCTATTTGGGACAACCCAAAACAAGGTATCCCACATTTGTCTCTTTAACTTTCTATTTCACGAAATCGAAAACGACATCAACTTCCCATTTATCCGTAAATGATTTTGACAAATCGACTTCAACGTGTGACTTACCATGTGACAAGGAATACGTCACTACTCGGACCCACCTCAAAAGATGTGCAGGTCCCACTTGAATTTGGACTGAAAGTTAGCCCAAAATAAGCCTATAAAACTAAATTTTTCAATAGTAAAATGCCAGTGTAACCTATTTTTCTTGTAGTAGCAAATTATTTTAATAACTAGGCATTCAGATTAATTTGTGCTCATCTCGATTAATCCCGAAGTCCTAAAGTTAAAGACTGGACAAACTTCTAGTGACCTCCTAGGATGACACAAACTTGAGACATGTATAATTTTTAGTAAAACATAACACTTGGCCTGGTCATAAATTTAAAAAAAAAAAAAATCATTAAGTTTTCTCAATCAAAAAACCTATGGCTTTCCCCTCAAACGCCTTACAAAAATAAAAATAAAAAAGGTAAATTACACTTCTCTTTTCATGAAGTTTAGAAAAAATACAATTAATTTCATATTTTTGACACAATTATATTAATCTCTATTTTAATATCACTAAAACGACTAAATCTAATGCCTTGGTGGTGCTCCACCTTTTGGGTGTTTGGTTGGTAAATCGTTGTGGCTTATGGGTCTTATGGATTTGAAAGAATAAGGAAGAAGAAAGAAAATAGAGACCAAAGCCTACAAATAAAATTAGGGGAATTGACTAATAAATCCCATTTTTTGACCTTCTGTTCCGTAAGGTCCTATGTATTTTTTTGTTAACCGTTTAGTCCCATTGACTGGTTGTTTACAAATTTGCCCACACTCAAAGATCGTTGGGTTTGGTTAGTGGAGTAAGGGTGTGTGTGTTTCACATCACCTAGAAAAGCGTAATAGTAGTTAGGGGTGGGCGCTACTCGGTTGCAGCCACAGAACCTCCAATCCGTCATCTGTCTGCCAGATTGGTGGATTAGAGAAAATTAATCCGCATTCGTCTGCCAATCCGGTGGATATGGATTGATCGGATTGGCGGATTGACAGATGGATGCGAATCAGTTTGGAAGTTTAAAATTTTATAAATTTTCAACATAATTCAACTTGTGCACTTCCTCAAAAAAAAAAAAAAGTATTACAGTTAATAACTTAAAAAAAGTATTACAATCACTGCATGCTTGATCCACATATTACAATCACAGCATGCCTCATCCACATAAAGTATTACGTAAAGTATTACAATATGTGGTTCTTAAATATAAAAACAATTTAAACCACCAAAACCATGAACAGAGCAATAGTAGAGATTGTATATTTCTATATTGTTACATCTATATTTGTTTTTGAAAACAAAAATCAACCAGTATATATCATCTTTTTATTTATTATTTTTAGAGTTAGATTTAAAAATAAAAAAATATAGATAAATAATACATTTATTTTTTTCAATTCAAAAAATATATTCAAGTTGAAAACTCTTTTTCAACAGAATATATTCAACAAAATATTTAAACTCTTTTTCAATTGAAAACACAAACAAAATATCTAAACAAATTGAAAATACAAAGTCTTACAAATTACTAGGGGTACTCGGTTTGGCGGTTCGATTGCGGCCAAATGAACCTCAAATCCGCCATCTCGGAAAAAATCAATCCGCAACTGTCCGCTTGTTATTATGCATCCGTCCAAAAATGCTGCAGATCAGTTCGGTTTGGTCAGTTTGGGTGGATCGGTATATCCGCTGCTCAGTATATTCTGGTTTGGAATATTTTCGGCGTAAATGTTGGGATGTGAACAAGGCCCACGTATTTGGCTTACCAAATTTTGACTTGTTTGACCTGAAGTAGTCGAACCCCACATGAAACATAGTGTTCTGACCCGTTCATATTTTAGTGGGGTAACCCAATTCGGTTCACATTTTGTAATTGTGGGTGAACCCCTAAATTGGAAACAGAAAATTATGTCGAATGCGATAGCTAAGTGTATGTGAATGTAGTTTTTCAAAAAAGAACGTTGTTGATTCCCACGTTGGAGATTCGGGAGATATTTTGCAAAGAAGTTGGAAGATTGTGGGCCGCTAAGCTGAAGCGTTATAGTGAGATTAGTGTTATGTGAAACCCTAGCTTTAGTGGGACAGTTATTGTTGATGTGAACCACGTCAAGTTAGTTTCTTCTAGTCAATCCGTCCACGACATATGATTACCAAATGTCTGGGAAACGTAAGTATCTTCTATTCTATCGTTTTATTTGATTGTTAATTCATCGTTTGTTTTGTAGTTGTGGTTTTGGTGGATGTCATATGGGTTTCTTGAGATTAGTTTATTAGGTAATAGATATATGTTTGAAATTGTGTTTGTTGTCTAAATGAAAGGTTGTTGTATTTGATATATTGTTTATGGGTTGTTGTTGGTGTGGGATTATTTTTGTGCGTTCAACGGCATACGTGTGTGAACCATGAAATTGATGTTTTGCACTATTTTTGGTGTTGGTGGTTATTAGGGGTAGGGTTTGCTTTGATATATTGGTTGGGATGGTTTGGTGCTAGTACGTGGGGGATGTGAGGTTCTGGAGATGGTTAGACATTTTGTGTTTGTAGGCCGAAAGGGTGATGTTGTGTGGTTTTTTGTCACATATGATTTTGTTTTCTTGTGTCGTGGCATATGTTTCTGTGTATGTGTGGTAATATGGTTGACCGTAATTTAGTGTAAAGCATGGTGATCGCGTTGTCATCATTGTTCTGTAGTCAACATCGTGTGGGGTTGAGATGTGATTTGAAAATAAGATGTTGTGAGCTAGTGTCAATTGTTAATATATATATGTGTGTTGTGTCACATTGTGGTAATCTAGTGTGATGTGATGGTTTGTTTGTGTTGTTTTTGAGTGGTGTTGTGTGATGTGTTGTTTATTATTAGTATTTTTTTGGTTTTGTGTATGTGTGACTCAGTATGTGATAGTAATCGGATAGATAGCCTTGAGAGTTGTTTGTTTTTGCTTATGTTTCGTTGGGTCATTTGTGTGTTGTTGTTTAAATATATGATGTCTCTTGGTGTAGAATATGGGCAAATGTGTAGTCCGTGGATGCGGTCTTGTGAGTAAAAATGGAAGGCAGCAGAGGGTGATGTGACATGCGTCAAATGTGGGAGTAGCATGACAAACCCTATTCAAGCAACCAAAGACTGTAACTCGTGCTGTTGTTGGTACAAAATGTCCAAAGCAGAGGCTAAATTACCATTCCAACATCGTAGGCCTCATAAAAATAGTGTACATTGTGAAGTTGACAGATCAGCACCTTGTTCAAAAAAGTGTGACAATATGGTGGTGAATATTATACAGACTTACAGCATACGAGAGGGGAAGTTTTTGATTGGTGGTCAGACCGTGGAATTTACGGATAACGATGTGAGGCTCTTGTTTGGGTTGCAATGTGGGAATGCATTCCTGGACCTGATAGCACGACCTAGGCCTGTTTCAGATTTTGTGCAATGGAGATGTTAGGGTGTCAGTCGCATTACGATGAAACTTATGAGGGAATTGTTGGTGTGGGTTGTATGCCGATTGATTATGAGGACACCGCGAAGCTACTATGCTTGTATGCTTGTGTGAAGTTGTTTTTTTCGACTTCTGGAGAGAGTGTGAGCTAGACTTTTGTTCGGTACGTAGACAATCTAGATGCAATGAAGTTGTACGACTGGGTTGTGCGGTACGTAGTACGTTAATATGTTATGTTAGGGATTTTCATCAAACGCCACATAAAGTGACCAGATGTGTGATTGCTTTGCTGGTAAGTGTGCTGCATAAATTTAGGATTGGTAGTTGTGTGGTTTTATCATGTCTGTGTTGTTGTGTGTATTGAACGAGGTTTTTTAATGTGTGGCTTGTGTTGTAGTACTGGCTATGTGAACACATATCAATTATTGAAGCAAAATTGGCTCACATGTTTTCGAGGTTCCTGAAGTGGAATGTTGGCGAGTTGCTAGCCAGTATAGTATACAGGGTGATGAAATATCTAGGGTAGTTGGTTTTCAGGTATATGATTTTTATGAATTATAATTTCGATAAAGTTCATACCATAATAGAAGTTGCTAATTTGTTTGTGTGTTAGTTTTAGGTGAACCCGGGACAGTTGGTTACTAATGAGCACGAGGTTGATATATTGAGGGGTGAAGGTATGGTTGAGGCGAAAATGACGATGTGAAGGGAAATGACATTCCCAGTGTTCCGGGCGTGGTAGATACGACGGGGGTATGTGAGGTAGGACTTGCTGTCGGTGTAAGGAAGCATGGTAAAAGTAAGGTTAGAAAATGAAAATAGCGATGAGGTGCCTTCCACCTTGATCATGTGTGGACGAAGCAGCATGGTTGGACCCAATGAAACTAGTGATGGTGAAACATTAGGAGCGAAAGGTGGAACGTACGAGCCGATTGTTCCAAGGAGTGAGCGGAAGGCAGATATGATCGAGGTGCGATGGCTGGTAAGGAGTTTGGAGTGCAAACATTGACAAAAACAAACTTATAGCCAAGTTACAAGAAGAAGTTAATAATTTGAAGAGCAAAATAAGATACAAGCTGTGTATCTAGTAGGTGGTTTTGAAAGTGTGTGTTGAGGGTGAAAGAAGAAGAGAACAAAAGACTAGCAGCGGAGAATTCTAAACAACGGAGGAGAGATTTGATTCCGGGAACACTGCCAGGGGATTTGATTGATTGATAGAGAGATTGAGTTCACCATGGATGTAATTCCGGGAACACAGCCAGTATCGAAAGCTCCTTACAGAATGGCTACAACTGAACTGAAAGAATTGAAAGTGCAACTGCAAGAACTGTTAGACAAAAAGTTTATCAGGCCTAGTACTTCACCGTGGGGCGCACCCGTTTTGTTTGTAAAGAAGAAAGACGGCTCAATGAGACTGTGTATTGATTATCGTGAATTGAACAAGGTAACTGTGAAAAATAAATATCCATTGCCTCGTATTGATGACTTATTTGATCAGTTACAGGGTGCTCAAGTGTTCTCTAAGATTGATCTCAGATCCGGGTATCATCAACTGAAAGTTAAACCAGAAGACATTGATAAAACTGCTTTTCGAACGAGGTATGGACATTACGAATTTTTAGTTATGCCTTTCGGAGTTACCAATGCACCTGCTGCATTCATGGACCTCATGAATAGAATTTTTAAACCGTACCTTGATGATTTTATTGTGGTATTCATTGATGACATATTGATTTACTCCAAAGGTGTAGAAGAACATGAACATCATCTGAGACTTGCCCTGCAGACCCTAAGAGAACAGAAACTGTATGCTAAACTGTCTAAATGTGAGTTTTGGCTTGATCATGTTATGTTTTTGGGGCATGTTGTTAGCAAAGATGGAATTTCTGTTGATCCGCAGAAAATTGAAGCTGTAGTGAACTGGCCTAGACCAACAAATGTGACAGAAGTCCAAAGCTTTTTGGGATTGGCTGGATATTACAGAAGATTTGTCAAAGATTTCTCCAAAATTGCCTTACCATTGACTCAGTAAACTCAGAAGGGGATATCATTTGACTGGACTGACCAAAGGGAATCAGCATTCCAAGAATTAAAACCCGATTGGTGACTGCACCGGTTCTTACCTTACCTTCAGGTATGGATGGTTATACTGTATTTAGTGATGCTTCTCATAAGGGTTTGGGATGTGTTTTAATGCAGAATGGGAGAGTTATTGCTTATGTTTCCCGACAACGGAGACCACATGAAAAGAACTACCCAACCCATGATCTGGAACTGGCTGCAGTAGTGTTTGCACTGAAAATCTGGAGTCACTCCTGTATGGGGCAACATGTGAAGTATATACCGACCACAAGAGTCTGAAGTATTTCTTCACCACAGAAAGAACTGAACATGAGACAGCGGAGATGGCTAGAATTAATCAAAGATTATGACCTACAGATTTTGTACCATCCGGGAAAAGCCAACACCGTTGCCGATGCACTGAGCCAGAAGTCGATTGCAAATTTAGCTTGTTTGCTCACTGGACAGAAAGAGTTGCTTTGTGTGACCTTGAAAAATCTGGAATTGAAGTTGTTTTGAAAGAACAAGGTGGGACAATAGCTGCTATTTCTGCACAACCGGCACTGATTGAAGAAATTAAAGAGAAACAGCAACAGGATGACTTCTTGAAGAAGATCATCGAAGAAAGGGAAATTAAAACCGAGACCGGGGTTCAAATTTGAAAACAATGTACTGAAATTTCAAGAAAGACTGTGTGTACCGAATGACACTGAACTAAAAAGAAGAGTTTTGCAAGAGGGCCACAACTCAAAATTTTCTATCCACTCAGGGAATACGAAAATGTACCAAGATCTGAAACAGAACTTTTGGTGGCCGAGAATGAAGAAAGAAATTGCCGACTTTGTGTCAAAATGTCTTCATTGCCAACAAGTCAAAGCGGAACATCAGCGACCCGCAGGCTTACTGCAACCCTTACCCATACCGGAGTGGAAATGGGAGCATATCACGATGGATTTTATCGTTGGATTGCCTCGCTCTAGAAAAGGTATGGATTCAATTTGGGTTATTGTTGATAGACTGACCAAATCTGCTCACTTCTTACCTGTCAAGACAATTTATAATGCGGACAAATTGGCTATACTCTATATTGATGAAATTGTTAGACTGCATGGAGTGCCTGTGTCTATTGTTTCTGACAGAGATTCGAAGTTTACATCGAGATTCTGGCAAAGCTTACATACTGCATTGGGTACTGAACTGAGACTGAGTAGTGCCTATCATCCTCAGACAGATGGACAGTCAGAAAAGGACCATCCAGACTCTGGAGGATTTATTGAGAATGTGTGTCCTTGATTTTCAGGGAAATTGGGAAAGCCATTTGCCGTTGGCTGAATTCGCCTACAACAACAGTTACCATTCAAGTATTGGTATGGCGCCTTTCGAGGCATTGTATGGCAGAAAATGTAGATCTCCGATCTGCTGGGCAGAAGTTGGAGATGGGCCTTTGCTTGGGCCCGAGATTGTTTATGAAACGACTGAGAAAGTAAAACTGATACAGCAGCGACTGAAAACAGCACAGAGCAGACAGAAAAGTTATGCAGATGTCAGAAGACGAGACAGAGAGTATGAAGTGGGTGATCACGTTTTTGTGAAAGTGACACCGATGAAAGGCCAGACTCGTTTTTGAGTCAAAGCAAGTTAGCGTCGAGATATCGGACCGTACGAGATTATTGAGAAAATCAATCCGGTAGCGTATCAAGTTGCGCTTCCTCCTGAAATGGAGCATATGCACAACGTCTTCCACATCTCTATGTTGAGATTATCTCCGGGGGATCCATTCCATGTGATTGAGCCTACTCGGGTAGTGTTGAGTGATGACTACACTTACGAGGAACGACCTGTACAGATTGTGAACAGACGAATCAAGAAACTGAGAAACAAAGAGATCCCGTTAGTAAAAGTCGACTGGCAAAACCATGGTGGCGTGTATGCCACTTGGGAAAGGGAAGATGACATGGCTAAAAGATATCCTGAACTGTTTCCACTGAACCCTGTTTTCTTCCAGACTGAAGGTAACTCGAGTTTAGAGGACTAAACTCTTTATAAGGAGGGGAGACTGTAACAACCCTCATACTGTTTACCGATTAATGACCGATTGATTACCGATTATTGCTAAACTGAGATCGAATATGAAAAGTAATTGAACTGACTGAAATCTGAAACTGATTGATTGACTGTATTTGTTTAAATGCATTTTCTATCTATTGATTGTTAATTGATCTGTTCATGTTTTGTGCTTAAATTGATAATCGAAGGCCTTATCGGCGGCCGAACCCAAAATTGATTGATGAATTAGAACCATTAGAACTTATATGATTTTATGGTGTATTTAATTAAAATGTGATTTGGTACGATTAAATTAGATTAAAACAGGTTAAATTGCATTGTGCACTTATTTACATTATTGCCATTGTGAGTGGGCCCTTTATTATAATATCCTTGAGCCTTATACACTCAAACAAAACAATCCTTCAGCCATTTTGAGCTCACCACCGAACAAGAGAAAGAGAGAGTGAGAGTAGTGAATTCAACATAGAGATTGGCTTGAATCTTGAAGAATTGGAGTATAAATTGGCAAATTGAACCTCAAGACTAGTAATTAAGGAATCTAGGTATGATCTTCATCCTCTTAGTTGTGTATTTAAGGTGTATCTAGCATGGATCATGGTAGATTAAAGAGTAAGTCATGAGTTGGTTCAATGATGTTGAATTAGAGCTCAATTGTTGCATGCATGTGCATATTGTCAAGTTTTGAGGTTGTAATTCACCATTCCTCACATGCATGTTCATAATATTGTTGTAATTCATGTTGTCATCATGTTTTTGAAAGTTTGGCTCACTAGAGCATGAGATTGAAGCTTTGAATTGAGTTTAATCCATGCATGTTGCATGTTCTTCATGTTCATGAAAATTGGTTTGAGATTGAGTTTGAATTAAACACCCTTGGGCTTTGATTTCCCAAATTGAGCTTTGAATCATGTTGTTTTAAGTGCTTACAAGTGTTTTCCAAGTTTTCAGCCCAAGAGGATCGAAAATTTTGCATTTAAACTTGATTTTGAGCTTGGACTCAAATCTGGAATTTCCAGATTTTGGGCCTACGCTCGAGCGAGGAAGTCCACGCTCGAGCGTACACTCTGTGATCCTGCCTTCCGCTCGAGCGAGGAAAGTGACGCTCGAGCGTGAAATGCGAGCATCCAGTACTTTGCATGAGTTCACAGTCCGCTCTCGAGCGAGGAAACTCACGCTCGAGCGAGGACTTGTGTCTTACGGTCGAGCGAGGGTCGAGCGTCCATCGAGCGTAAATTTGGAGCATCCAGTATTTTTACTGTAGCACACAGTCCGCTCGAGCGACGGAGTTCACGCTTGAGCGGAGCTCCTTTGTCTGCATGTCGGCTCGAGCGTAGAAAGCCACGCTCGAGCGAGAACCCTGTTTTCTGAAAATTTTGTTAAGTGTTTGAAAGTGCATATTTGCATCTTCTTTCCATCCTAGGCATTCCTAGGGCATATTTAAGGCATCTTAAAGAGGATATAGATATAGAACACACCGAGGCAAATTAGGGATTAAGTTATTATCTTTCCCAACTGCGTAGCTTAGTGTGTTCAATCTGTAAACTGTGTAGGGTTGGCTTTCCGAGGAGACGCTCTAGTTCACTGTAGCCCAGAACTCTGTGAGTAACAATTGTGTAAAGATATGTTCAAATGATTATCTTTTGAATACCGAACTGAACTGTTTACTGAACTGGTATTATTTACTAATGAATATATGTCATTTATTTCTGAACTGTACTGTGGCATCCTTAGCACCTACTGTTTACTGTTACTATTACAGAGATCTCTGTCGGTTCCCTCGTGGAACCACCACTGTTTACTGATTGATGGCCATCATTACTGTTTGGTCTTTAAGACCTACTGCTTATTGTACTGTTATGCTAATGGATGTACCACATATGACTGATTGACTGAAAGACTGAAATACTGATTTATTGAACTGTTTCATTACTGTAAGACATTCATTCTAAACCTCTTTATGCATTATGTTATTCACTGGGCTTTAGCTCACTGCTCATATATATATGTAGGTGTACAGGCACCGGACCAATGCTAGAAGCGTCGGGGCATTTCCAGTTTTGTCAAGCCAACCTATGTGCCTCACTGCGAGTTCCGAGCCTGCCAAGCCAAGGCTAGGGGTGTTTAGTGTTCCCCTCCCGTACTGTTTTTTTACTGTATAGATTGTATAGACTGCACTGTACTTGTTAATAGGGACTTGATCCCTGTTCCGAATGTTTGTAAATGTTTTGTATACTGTTCTGTATAAATGTATGAAAAATCTTTTTGGCATACAGGCTGTCACAGCTCATTGGACATTGTTTATTTACTATTTGGCTTCCGCCAAGCCCCTGTACTCTGTATTACTGTATTACTGTTCAGTAGGCCTTCTGTAATCTGGGATTACTAGCCGGTTACGGTGCTAAACCCATAGGGGCGGGTTTGGGTCGTGACAGTGTAGACACCCCATTTTTGACCGACCTTAAGACTCAAACGTCACCAACTGAGCGCTCGGTGATGTTGCATATTGTGCTCGTTCTGAGGTCACAAAGTCTCGGCTGAGAGCCTTGCCTCTAGACTTCAGGACTCTTTTGTGCTTTGCCTCGGTTGCGAATCAGTCCTGTTTTCTCTGTTTTCTCTTCCCGAAGGGAGGAGAGGTCTTGAAGACCATCTCTCAGTGACCGTAGGCTACGTTTCGTGGTCATAGGCCACTATTCCCGTTTGGAGACCAGTTTTCGATTTTCGGAGCCGTCGGCCGTGCGCCTCGGTTCGGGACCGCTTAACTTTCTCTGTTTGCTCCAGTTTTTGGCACACACCTTGTTCCCTCTCCCTAGAGGGACATTGTGACCCGGGAGACCACCTTCGTGGTCATACGCCACCTCCGGTGCTCCATAGTCAGTTTTCGGGGCCCCGGGCTGCGCGTTTTGGCCCCCGAACCCTCGTTTTGCATCGGTGTGGGTTCATTTTCGGCATGGACCCTATTTTCATTGTTAGGAAGGTGGTAGTAGGGTGGGAGACCACCTTTTCTTCTTGGAGACCACCTTTCCCCGATCAGCCGGTTTTTCTTGGTAGGTAGGTGGTCTCCCCCACTTTTGAGCCACAATTTCGAGTCTCCCATACCACCATTGTGTTGCATTCATCTGGGAGGCCACCAATATGGGTAGGCCGACCAGCTTTTCTTCCTGACCCTTTTGAACCTTGCTAGAAAGCTGGTTTTCCTCTCTCCTAGGTCACATTTTCTGGTCTCCCATATCACCACTGAGTTGTATTCACCTGGGAGACCACCAATATAGGTAGGCCGACCACCTTTTTTTGAGTTGGACCTTTTGACCTGGCTGGCCGACCACAAAAGGTGGCTGGCGACCACCTGGCCTGGTCGGCGACCACTTGAACTGGTCGGCATACTCCCTCCTATTTTGTCTTCCTGAGTTGCTTCAGCTGTTGCCAGCTGGGAGGCATTTGCTGCATCCTCCATACACGTGTATGGAGGATGTTTAATCTTGCTTCCAAGCTTCAAGAGAAGCTTAGACCTCTTTGGCTATAAGAGGAACCCTCCTCTCCACTTGCAAGGGTTGAACAATTAGCCTTAAGCATACATACACTTCCCTTCATTATCTCCCTCCTTCAAGCTTCAAACTCCATTATTCTTGCACCCATTGCACTACACCTCCACCATCCATCCAAGCACCTTGGAACTAATTTGCAGAGGTTGAAGGCTCATTACCTTGGTCCAGAAGTTGCTGAGGGTCGGCTCTACAAGGGTAAGCCTCTATTTCCCTTTTTCTTGCATTATTTTGCTTCATATCTTAGCCCTACTTGCAAGCATTTTTGAGTTTCGACATAAACTGAAAAAAATTTTGTTTTGAGCTTATAAACATGTTTGCCTCAGGTTATTTTTCTGTTGGGGGTCATCTACCCCCTTCCATGCTTCATTTCCTCATGTTTAGGGCTATGCATTAAGGCCTTTGTATTGTGATTTGTTTGGCCTTTTAGCCACTGAAATCCAGCAGATTTTCAGTGGCCAACATGTGTGTTTGAGCCCTAAAATCAGAGAGGGGTGACCTCTCACACCCCTGTTTCTCTTACTAGCTTTGTTGGCCTTCCAAAGGAGCTCCATTTTGCATGTTTTGAAGTCATGTTTCAGGCCCTATTTGTGAGTTTAAGGTCTGCATGAGCTCTGCCCAGAGCCTTTTGGCCATTTTGAATGTCTATTATGCATGTGTAGAACAATCCTATTCAAGGCCTTTCAAAGGGACTTTCGCTTGCATGCCTCCTAGACTTATTTCAGGCCTTTTTGGTGGGTTTTAGGGCTGTCATAACCTCTTTCCAGAGGTGGTTTTCCATTTTGTATGTCCATCATATATGTGTAGAATAACCTCTTGCATGGCCTTTCAAAGGAGCACTTCATTCTTGCATGTGTTGATTGAGTTTCAGTGGTTATTTGGGCATATTTTGGCATGTCATACTTCTTTTTTTGGTTGGTTTGGTGAGCCCTCATGTGCTTCATATATGTGTAGTGTAAATCATGGTTCACTAGCTTACTTCGCATGCTTTGTTGACCCTTCATGTTAGCACTTTTTGGCCATGTCTTAAACTGATATTGTGCATATTTTGGACTGCCCTAGCTCTGTTTTTGGGTCTCATGATTGAATGATGTTTGTTTTGCATTCTTGTAGTTCAATACCCATGCTTAACATTGAGTTTTGAGGTCCATTCTATGCATATACTGGGGTGTTTTCATGCTTTGGGGTCATTTTGTATCATATTTCAGAGCTTATGTGAATGCCATAATCCCATGTTTTATACTCTTTAAATGCGTTTGAGAGTCGGGCTTGTATGCCCCATTTACCGACCGTTGAACGAGCTCCATTTCTTTGCATTCCGAGCCATCATTTGAGGCCATTCCCCACTGTTTCAGACCTGCCTAGGGTCTGTTTAGGGTTGGTTTCTCCATTTTGCATTGCTTTGGGTACCTCTAGTGTAACGCACTTCACTAGTTTTGGTACCCCAGGCCCCTAGCATGCATTGTGTGACATTTTTTGCTTGATTCGGGACCATTGTATATCATGTTTCAAAGCTGGAACTTGTTTGTTTGTATGCCATGTTTCATCCTTTGCCATGCCTAGTTAGAGTTGCATGTTATGCCTTAGGATCGGTCCTTTGCATCCATGCATGTTTGCATATGTTTCGGTTGTCTCATTTCCACCAATGGCCATTGATGTGGGTGTGGCTGAGGTCCACTCATATTGGTGTAAGTCCATCGTGCATTGTGTATGCCATTTTGGTGTTTCGCAAGTGGTTTTGGGGCTAAAATAGCCACAAAAAACAAAATAGGCTATTTTAGCCACAACAAACAAAACATCACATCTAACCCATAATCATTACACTCTTCTCTCACAAAAAAAGTCAAAAAGCCAAAAAGCCTTTCCCAAACTAAGTTTGTTAGCCCAGGCTAAAATAGCCAAAAAAGCCAAAAAGCTTAAAAGCCAACCCACTTCCCAAACGGAGGCTTAGTCCATAGCATTGCGTATGCTAGGTTGCATGTTAGAGCATTATGTATGACATGTTATGTCATGTGCATTGTGTATGCCATTTTAGTCCATAGCATTGCATATGCTAGGTTGCATATTAGTCGCATTGTGTATGCCTTCTCATTGCATTGTGTTTGGGATAGGAGTTAGCCCAAGCACGGGAAACGAGAGACGTTTCGTACTCCAAGTGACGAAACGTGTCTCAATTTCCGGTCGCCGACACTCCGAATTACCCATGATGGAGTCTAGGCCTTGTTGTGTTGTCATGTGCATTCATTTCACATCGAGTCGTGTAATTCGACTCCTCGGCCATCATGCATCGGGATGCGTGATTGGTGGACGAGGATCGAGGTGTGCATACATATGTGAAAAATACTTTGCCATGCCCTTTCTTGCTCTCTGTTGCAGCAAACCAGAAATCAGCAACTTTTTAAAGCCTTGCACAGCATTCCGGGATTAATTGCAAACAGAGGCAAATCGGGCATCGGAGGAATTTCCCGATGAGGCAGCTCGGAGCATGCATGCATCTTTCATCATTCGGAATAGAGCTGGGCGGGTCCATGATTTGCATTTAATTTATTTTGCTTTCTAGTTAATTTGTTAATTAATTGGGTTTTGTAATATTTAATATTTATTCGGACTGTAATTATTTATTCGGACCCTCCGAGCGAGGGCACAATTGTAATAAGTGTGCGTGTGTGTGATGTATGTCTTCCAACCCCACGTCTTTCTCCCTTTTATTTACCAACTTATGATGGTTAGATTAGGCATGTTTTAATTAGCATACTTATGCTCGCATGTTTTGCATCCATCATCTGTCTTGCATGCACCGGGCTCGGCGCATCATACTAACTGCATTGTATTTCAATTCCAAGTTGAATACATGTTATCTGTTGCATTTCATAGCCATGTTTAGAATAGCCGAGCTTATCTTAGTTGCATACCTGTATGTGTTGCATTAGGCATCTCAGCATAGTTAGGATCATGCATGGATTTCTAACATAGCTTCTGTTTTGGCTTGGAGTACTCGGTAAGTGTTTATGCTTTAGCATCCTTGCATGTGTGTGAGTGACTGCCATGATAGCATGCTTACCATGAGGCTATGTGCTTATGTGATATAACTGCCTGAATGCCTGTGGGTGAAGGTTGGATTATCTGAATTGGAACAATTCATTGATTGCGAGTTTTAAGCCCACTTGAGAGTGGCAAAATCATCTTTTTCTAAGCCCACTGAGGGTGGCAAATCTACATTTTAGCCTACTTGCGAGTAGCAACTATTTTCAAAACAAACATGAGATGTTTCGTTCCAATTCAGGCGATCCAGTCTATACTTGTATGCTGTGCGCATCAAGTAATCTAGGCTAATAACCGGAATAAGAACGCATAATGTTTTCAAAACTAGATATCATGGTTAGTAGAGGCCGATCTTTGATCGGGCGAGCGGGGGTGCTCACGAAGTGACCTTCCCCAATCGTACCCAAGTTCCCGAGCTGAGGCAACTTTGGTGATGACGGACACGTGGCCTTAGGCACGAGTCAGGGTTTCCTAAATTCCCCCAAAATAAATATTTAGGTGGCGACTCTGTATCTGGCAAAGCAGTCCATGTTTGGCACTTCTTTCAAAAAAATCTGTTTTCAAAAACGATTTGCTGGATTTGGACTCTTTGATGATTCATTGGTCTTGCATTGCACTCTGCGAGATTAGATACAGGATCGTGACATTGAGTCCTGAACTGTAGTGAGCCCACATGAACAAAACGGGATTTCCCCCCGGGACGTTCGGGGACGTCCACAGTTTCTGGCGACTCTGCTAGAGAGTTAGAGAACTTGACTCGAACTCATGATATGGTTTTGACTACACTTATGTGTTTCTTTGCATTACATTTGCATTGGTGCGCCTAGGACACCGTGTTTGCCATATGTTATTCCTGAACGTTTGCCGAGGCCGCTTCGAGAAGCGTGCCATAAGCTAACCGGTTGCGCTCTGCCACGATGGGAACACAATCCCGGGTTTTTACCGGGGCACCCTTTTTGACCATTCGACCTAGTGCATATTCAGAATCCATAGTGACCATTCCAAGCTAGGACAAGTTGCTTACCCGATTATAGGTTGTTTGAAACCGCTGCGTGCGTAGTGAACCCTAGCTCCTGACAAAATAGGACAGGGAAACCTTATCCCTCCATAGGGGTGTTTTCGCTCTCACTTGCTTGCTATGTGCTTTTAGAGTGCGTCTCTATAGGAATACATGTATCAGCTTGCAAATCTGGGCATCAGGCCTGCGAGCATCAGCATCAGTGTTTTGGGAATCAGTTTTACCTGAGGGTATCAGTTTACAGGCAGAACTTGTGGCAGAATTCTGTAGGGGGGGGCACAGTCATTCAGCTTTGCTCATTTTGGTTTTGGTGAAATCGGGCTGAGGTGCTGTCTGTTTTCTCTTTTGCAAGGTAGTCTTGGAACCATAGCTTCAGAAGGCTCCAATATCCCCCAGGTTCATTGGACTTGTGTCAATAGACTTTGTTAGGTCAGAGATTCCGTTCAAGGGCAAATCAGTGTTCCTTTGCCAGAGGCAGGGTAAAAAGGCCAGTTAGGCATAGATCATCAGTTCAACAGTCTTCGGATCAGAAGTCATTATCCATCTCACCTGTGTGCAGTTAGGTTGAGATATCTGCTTTTACTCCAGAGATAGACATACCGGTAGTTCAGATAGATCAGGGCAGTATGGCAGGGATAGAGGAGATGGTGCGCCAACTCCAAGAAAGTATGAAAATCATGCAGCAGGACGCTATCCGCCAAGCGGAATTTGCCAAACAGCAGGCCGAGGTCATGGCCCAGCAAGCAGAGCTAATCACCAGACTCCAGCAGCAAGCCGAGGCATCCGCTTCACACCAAGCTCCTCCCCCACCAAGAGATCCAATACCCGGGGAGACACCAAATGTCCAGAATATCCAGGAGGATACAGACATCCCGACAGGGCCAGCTCCGCCCCCGATTCTACCTCAATTATCTAAGGCACCCACTCCTATCAATCAACCGGACTCTTCCTTTGAGTTCGAGGTGGACCCTACAGTGTTGAAGTTGAGCAAGCTTGAAAAGTTGTTCAAGAAATCCCAAGGGGTAAAGTCCATCCCAGACATCGAGGACGGGTATACCGACGCGGCTGTGACACTACTAGATCGGTTCAAGATGCCACAAATTGACCGTTTTGATGGGTCCGGGGATCCCATGGTGCATCTCTGTTTGTTTTCGGACATACTAAGGCCGATGGGCCTCACCAGACTACAGAAGCTTTCATTGTTTGGCCGGACCCTGTCGGGTGTGGCGGCCATCTGGTACGCAAAACTGGAGGACGATGTCAAGAGGAATTGGGATGAGATGACCGAGGCTTTTGTCGCTCAATACTCCTATAATACGCAAATCGAGATTAGACCCGTGATCTCGAGACAACAAGGTAGGAGCCTAAGGAAAGTTTCTCTGAATTCGTAACCCGCTGGAGGGCCAAGGCCTCAATGATGACCATAAGGCCAACGGATAAAGATTAGATTCGGATGATTGTGCACAATCTCCAGCCCAAGCTTATGCAGAAAATGATTGTTCTCCCCTTCCCCACCTTTTCAGATTTACACGAGATGGGGGTGCAAATCGAGGACGCTATGAGGCAGGGCCTCATTGACCAGGAGAAGAAGCAGCCTAGGAGGGCGTTTTTCCGCAGTTTGAATGCGACCACCAGTGGTGATGCAGCTGCAAGATCTTCTGAAGTGGACATGGTCACCACCACCACATCAAAAATAGCTACCCCATTCACCGGTGCGTCCGGAAGTAGCTCACAAAAAACCAAATATCCACCTCGAGTCAAGAGGATTTTTACCCCACTTTATATGCCTTTGTCAAAGGCTCTAGAGGCCTTACTCCGGAAAGGATATCTGAAACCGTTGGAACAACGGCCTCTACCCAATCCTCTCCCTCCAAAGCATGACCAGACTAAGTACTGTGCTTACCATCAACAACTGGTCATATGACTGACAGTTGATTTTGTCTGCGCCATGATGTACAAGATCTGTTTGACAACAAGGTCATCGCCGCACCAGTCTTGCAAAGTCTATCGGCACTTGATCAGTGAACTTATGGGGGATAATGTGACTATGTGATTGAGGGATGAACCACCTGCGGGCGGCGCTCAGTTTACTCCAGATGTGGCCTATGGCACGCACTGTTTTGAGCATTTGTGAATGCTGGTTTTTTTTTTTTTTTTTGTACTTTCTGACTTTGGTATTGAGTCAGTCTTGTTATGTTGTATTGAGTCAGTCTTTTTGTACAGAGTCAGTCTTTTCTTACTGAGTCAGTAGGTCTGTCTGTTTTGTACCGAGTCAGTCCTGTTTTGTTGGAGTCGAGTGATTTCGAGGGTGTTACCTCGGACATCACTTGTTTGATTTATGTTTGTCTTTTCGTTTTCTTTTGAGTCTGTTTCTACCGGGGAGCCAGTTACACTAGGAGATCTAATCGAAACAGCTGTGGCTGTCATGTTTTGTGCGTATTGCTATTTTGAGCTTGTTGTGCCAGCAAGTTTAGAATGAAACAGCAGTGCATTTCACCTGCTCTTTTGTGCCTTGAATTCATTACATCGACCTAAGTTTTTCAAAAACTCTTTTTGAACACTGCGGTGAAAACAAAGAGGAAGGAATTCCTCGGGATTTGCAAAAATTTGATCAATTGAGAGAAATGGAGGCATGCTGAGCCCTTAATGAATGAGATCATGTTTGTTAGTGTGAGTACTGGGAAGGATCCTGGCTTGATCCAGATTGGTTCCGCACTGTCTTCAGCACGAGCGATTTGTCGCTTTCTTAAAAGATTTCAAAAAATGTTTTTGGGTGGTTGTAACATGCTCGGGGGGGTACCCGCGCGCGTTAAATAGTTTGGACTCCCGAGATCTTTTTGATCTAGTCTTACGAGTGCAATGTGAAACGTAGATGAGAGTCCAGATTTGGCAACTTTTATTGAAAATCTATTTTATTGCAATTTTGTCAAAAATGGACTGCGTCATCAGATCTCAGAGTTACCACCTAATATTTTAGGAAATTAGGAAACCCATGACTCGTGCCAAGGCCACTGTTCGTCGTAACTAAGGATGCTTGGCTCGGAACCTTAGGTATGAGAGGGGAAGGTCAATAATGAGCACCTCCGCTCACCCGATCAAAAGATCGGCCTCTACTAAACCATGATATGACTTTTTATTTTCTTTATATGTTCATGTTCTGATTATTGAATAAATCCTAAAATTTACCATGTGAAGCATACAAGGTATAGACTAGTTTGCTCAAATTGGAACAATTCAATTTCATGTTTGTTTGTCGAAAAGGGTTTGAATTTGCCACTTGACAAAGTGGGTTTAAAGTTTGTGAATTTGCCACTGCAAAGTGGGCTTAAAACGTACATTTATTGAATTATTCCAATTCAAACAAGAAGCCTTCATCCACAGGCATTCATACAGTTATATCAAGTAAGCAAGTAGCCTCATGGTAGAATACTAACACATAGTAAGAAAAACACAACAAATGGGATGCTAAAGCATAAAAACTCACAGATTGACTGACGTCCCTCGAACAACTACAAAACAAAATTAGTAAAATATGCATGATCTTATATACAGAATCCTAATGCATTCACTCATGAGATGCACTAAAGATTCGGCTTCTAAAATATGGCATGTGAATCATCTCAATAACATGAGGTAGCGCATAGAATCACAGAAGAATTGATTAAACCCACACATGTAAATGTAGCCGAATCTTAATGCATGAGACATGAATGTAAAGCATGGATATGTATGGCATGTCAGATATATACATATGTACAGTTAGGGAAAGCGAGTAAAGAATGTGATAGAAAAAAGCGGGGTGAGGGAATTATTACACCATTTTAAATATTACAAATCCAAATGAGAAACAGGAGAAAATAATAAAATAAAATAAAACCTCACAAAACACTCAAAATTAAAATAAAAGTTTTAAACCCGAGCCATTCAGCAACTAGCAAACATCCATGTGTCTTCAATCCAATCCAGCCCATGTAAATGCATCTTCAATGTAGACCCCACCAAAATCACTCAACATTTCAAATTGATCAAGAACTTTAAGTGGGAATATATCTACTCAAATAATAATGTCCCCCATAATCCAAATATTCTATTTCTACACTAATTAAATTAACTACTTCTCCGCTACCACCTTTTCTCTCTTTCTCAAACAATTTTTATCCTCTTCCAAAAAAACATACCCACCTTCTGTCATCTCACCACCTTTTCTCTCTCTAACTGTGTGTGTGTATCTGGACCGCTGCTGTGTGTGTGTTTGGCTCTGTATCAGTGTTCTCTCACCATGCACCGAGAGAGAGATGAGTTGTGGCTCTGTATCAGTGTTCTCTCACCATGCACCGAGAGAAAGATGAAGTTGGGTGGGTGTCCTAGAGAGAGAAGAAGAGAGCTGGATGTCTTCTTTTGAATTTTGAGAGAGAAGAGAGCCTAGCAGAGAGAGAGAGAGCTTTTGCATACGAGAGAGAAGAGAGCCCATGCAAGAGAGAGCCGGAAGAGAGAGTTGCCGAGGGGGAGAGAGCTGCCATGCATATGTGTGTGTATGCCGAGAGGGAGACCAGCAGCTTTGAACATTTTTCATGGCCCTTGCTCGAGAGCTCCGAGAGTGAGGGAGAGAGAGAGCTGCATGCCGAGAGAGAAAGCTTGGTCCCCCCGCTGTCTGTGGGTGTGTGTGGGTGTATATCACGTGTGAATGTTGTGCATGTGATATGTATCCGTGTGGTGTGTGTATTGGGTGTGTGTTGTGGTTCTCCTCCCTAACCCGTGTGTCCCCTATATCAGTGTGGTCTGTCTGGGTCTGCATGGGTGTGTATGGTGTCTCCATGTGTTGTTTTCAGCCGAGAGAGAGAGAGATACGCTAGAGAGAGAGAGAGAGAGCTGAGGTCGTGTGTGGTCTCTCCCTCTGTGTTGTGTGCATAGTCTCCCTCTCCAAGCCGAGAGAGAGAGAGAGAGAGAGAGATAACTCGTGCCTGTGTCTCTCTTCCTCCCAAAAAATCTGTGTGTGTTGTCTCTGTGCTAGCCGTGGGTCTACTCCATGCATGTGG
>JAPPVO010003635.1:0-29398 GCA_030407325.1 Camellia japonica | reverse complement strand
AATGCAAATTGCATGTCTGTCATTGGCCGCTCGAGCCAAGAAGAGCTCGCTCGAGCGAAGGTTTTGCTTGCTCGATCCAAGGAGTTTCGTTGAGCCAAGGATTGCGTCATAAAAACCTGAAGAAGTGTATTCCTCGCTCGAGCCAAGGATCCGGCTCGAGCCAAGGCACTAGTAGAAATCATGAAAATACACTCCTCGCTCGAGCAGCAAATCTTCGCTCGAGCGAGCCTCAGAATCCGGATTTCTCAAGGAGTTTGTTTTCTTCCCAATCTTGGATTACTTTTGGTTCTCTATAAATACTTGGTTTTCTCCCAAACTAAGTGATTCATTGGAAGTCCTCCAGATTTTTTTTGGTTCTTAAAGGTTTATATCTGGGGATATTTTTGATTTTTTCTTTGATGTTTTATTGAGTATTCAACTCATGGTTTAAAAAGAGTACATCAAAGATTTGTTTGTTATAACAAAAGAGAAGAGTTGTTCTTCAGTTGTGAATTCTGAAGAATTCGAGCCTGAAGCTTTGGTGGAATCCGGAGTGGCTCATCAGAAGACAATTCCGTGCTGAAGATGGGGTTGGAAGAGGCACATAGAGGTTGGTTCAATTAGGCGTTGTGGATTCGCTAGATAATTGAGAGTTACTGTGTATTCCTTTAATTCTTCTAGGGGATTGTCTTGTGGCAGTTGCCCGTAGTTTTTTTTATCACAGTTGGAGGTGTCCAATTGTGGTTTTTCCACGTAAAAATCGTTGTGTCTCTTTGTCTTGATTGTTTGATTAGGATTTTTATATTCTGCTTAAAATTGATACATAATCACAAATCAACATCTAGGGGATTTCTAGATTTTCATAGGCAATTTGGTATTTTATGGGATTTTTATAAGGGAGTGACAGCTATAGGATCATCTTTTAGCTGGAAAACCGCACCAAGCAAAGCATTAATGAGGAATCCATAAAATCTTTTGATGAAGCTGTTGTTCTCCAGTTTGGTGTTTCTCCATTACCTCTAAGCTTTAAGCCTTTTCTGTGAAAGATTTCCCTCCCAGAGAAATGGAGGTTGTTAATGATTATTTCTCTCTCTATTTAATTATAATTTTGTGGCTAAAGAACAAAATTTTGTTATTACTTAACAAAGGAGTTCATATTGGGTGATTCTATTACAGCGATGTACTTATTTGGTATTTCATTTTTGCTTTATCTTTTGTATGTCATTCACACTTTGGGCATGTTATGACCTCAGGAGGCTGTGCCATTGCAATAGAGAATTCAGCATGTTAATTCAACAGATAATTTTCTTTGTTGTTGTTAACAAATAATTTTTTGGACAAATGTTTATATATATTATATGAGTGTGTGTATGAGAGCTTTATACAGATATGCAGAATTTTGAATAGATAAAATTATAGGACCTCTCTCTCTCTCTCATTTCTTCTCTCTCTTTTGTGTATGTATGAGAATTTGAATAGATAAAGATAAGAAATTGAACAGATAGAAAGAATTGAACATGTAATTTTTTTTGAACAAATAGATTTAAACAGATAAGTTTAAAAATTGAACAAATAATTAAATCTAGATAGATATTTGAACAGATAAGGAATTTCAACAGATATATTTCCAACATATTGATACAAATTTGACAGATAGTCAAAAAAATTAAAACAAATAGTTAAAAATTAAGCAGATAAATATTTGAACAATATTTAAAAGTGATATTATTCAGAAATCTCTCTTCATCTACTTATGTTCCACTTACTCCAAATTATTTTCTTATATTTCAATAAGTCCTATGGGTGACATAGTTACCAAAATACCCCTAATAATATTTACATTGACAATATGAATGTTTCATGATGTGAACATTCACACTGTCAACGTGAATGTTCACACTATCAACGTAAACATTCACACTGTCAAATATGAATGATTATATCACCAAGTTGCTAAGCATTCAAGAAATATTTGTAAGGTTAAAATTGTTCATAATATATCTTAAATATGCGAATTAGGATTTGGTGGGTCAAATGTCCAAATAATAGGACTTATTGGAATACAAAAATATATTATAGACTAATTGGAATATAAGTACTTGAAAAAAGATTTCCTAATAAATCTCCTATTAAAAAATTAAACAGATAATTAAAAAATTCAACAGATATATTAAGGGTAAACTTGAAAACAAAATATCTTCTAAAATAATAAATTGACTTCTCATCAAACTATTTCACAAAGGGTGAACCCCTCACCAACAAAAAATATTCACTAAACCTAATGTCTTAGACAATTGTTAGATTTGACTTTTTAACAATTTTCTCAAAAAGAATTTCTATATTTAAAAAAAATAAAAATATTTTTTTCCCGAAAGATCTTATTGAAAATTTTATGAAGATTGCCAAGTCTGTATGTCATTTTTAGTCAATTCCCTAAATTGGGGCCATCAATGGCCGAGTCTTGTGGTATTAGTGAATAAAATTAATATACAGTGGATTGAATTTGAAATTGTTGAAACTGTGAAAATAGCCAAAGATGATTTTCGAAGCTTAAATAAATTTCTAGCAATAATTAAATAAGCTATTGCAGTTATCAGAGTAAGTCCAAGAATTATTACGGCACAAATTGTGTCTATTATAGCTGAAAATATTATATTCAATTTTGTCAACCTAATCAAATTTAATTACTCTATCCTTCATCTTGTACAAATTTAATCTCCAAGAAAAATGAAAAATAGTGAAAATTTTATGACCCAATTGTTGAAAAAATTGATAGGCTTGTATTTTTCATAACATATTAGACAGTATTTTTCAACATGATAAACACATATGCTACTAAAATGATATAATTGTAATCGTAAATTATGAAAACCTCCAAATGCTTGAAGAATAATTAATTAAAGTACTAGATTTCACTTCTACTATTTGGGAACGGTATGAGATCAAGCGAGGGGCCCGAATTCATTAAAATTCAATGAAAAAGATGGACATTTGTATCTCTTAAAAATAGGATAGGAATCTTGCAAGTTGAAGACATAACAATGTGATTTACATGATAACTAAAACTAAAGTGATTGGAATACACACTAACAATGGATCATACTTAGTAGAGATACCACTATGTTTGTTTGTTGTCTTTTAATTTCAATAATTCAAATTTATAAAAGATTTATTATCTTGTTGCAAGAGCCTTAATTTATCTTTCATTTCTGTATATTTCAAATTCTAAGTTAAAATATGCTATATGTCTATAAAAGAGTGTGAATTGCATTTGGTAAATGTAGTCTTATAGAGAGAAGAAATGAGCAAGAGTAGTCGTCTTTATCTTTCTTGTAATCTTGCAAGTATTTTGTAATTTTCAAGTATTCAATAAAAATGTGTGTGCGGGTTTTTTTAAATTTTTATTTTCGTAAACTTTTCTTTTTGTTGTTTTTAATATTCTAGAAGTTTGAGAGTAATGATAGAATTATTATTATTTGTTTACTATTTGCACGTTGAGTTAATGCATTGATAATTTGTTTATTGATAGATTTAGTGTGAGGGGTTATGTTTACTGTTTACACTTTGAAGGACTTGAAAATTATTCGTAGAAGACAAAGAAGTTGGGTAAGAAAAATAATTCGAATTTAAAGATGAGCTTCCTTATAAGTAAATTATAATTTTTGTAGTTTTATAAATATGCCATACTTGTGGTCCAACAAGTAGATTGCCCAATAGTGTAATAATTATTTCAAGTAAACATTTACTTACTTTCGTAAAATAGTAGAAAATGACGGTGATAATAATGGAATCATTTTGGGTTCGTTTGGAATGTGTGTTGGTTTTTTAAATTTTGAATTTTTTAATTATTTAGTTTGGAATTAAAAAATCTCGTTTAAGATAGATTTTTTGATTTTTTTTTATTTTTATGAGAGAAAAAATAAAATAATTATGCTTTGATATAATATTTTATCTTATTAATTTTTTAATTAATTTTATTTTTTATAACTATTTTAGTCAAAAAAAATTTTAAATTTTTTCTTGTCAAACGAGGGCATAGTGGACCATTATAATAATAGTTTATAAGTGAAAAGGTACTAAAATTATGAAAATCCCAAAAAATTTAATAGTAGAAATGATGGTGATAATAATAGAATCATTTTAGTCTAATAATGGACTAGTATAATATTAGTTTATAAGAGAAAAGGTGCTATTATAGCGTTAGTAGAAATGATGGTGATAATTTGAATAAAAAAAAAAAATGATGATGTTAATAATGGAATCACTTTAGTCTAATAATGGACCAGCATAGTAATAGGTTATAAGAGAAAATGTACTATTATAATGTTGAGGCTCGAATGATTCGAATTTTTTTTAAAATTTATTTATTAGACTGTGTTGGTTGTTTTTTTGTTTTTTTTTAGGTAAGGCAGTGAGTTAGGTTGAACTAATTGAATTATAAAATTGACTAATCAATTAGGAATAAAAATATAACAGAGACTTACAAAATTATATGGAATTAATAAATTTTAATCAGCAGCCTAACTGATCAGTCAATTTTATCACTCAATCAGTCTAACTTAGACTGAGTTGGTGCAAAATGTCCACTCTTCCAAAAAAAAAAAAAAAAAAAAAAAAAAAAAAAATTTGTGGCCCTAGCACTGCCGTATTATTTTTGATGGGAAGGAAAGATGTCAAATCCAATAATGTTCTATTGTAGTATTTACAAAATAAAATAATGGAGCTTTATTATAAAAGGAAAGGATTTTTGATGGGAAAGAAAGATTTCCAATCCAATAATGTTCTATTGTAGTATTTACAAAATAAAATAATGGAGCTTTATTATAAAAGGAAAGGATTTTTGATGGGAAGGAAAGATTTCCAATCCAATAATGTTCTATTGTAGTATTTACAAAATAAAATAATGGAGCTTTATAATAGGTTATAAAAGGAAAAGTTGAAGGTTAATACTTCCTTTAAAATTTCTTTTTAAAGATCAGGATTGGTTTAGTAGAAAATTTCAAAAGAAGTATCCACCTTCAACCTTTCCTTTTATAACCTATTATAAATGGTTTAGTAGAAAATTTCAAAAGAAGTATCCACCTTCAACCTTTCCTTTTATAACCTATTATAAAGCTCCATTATTTTATTTTATAAATATTACAATAGAACATTATTGGATTTGAAATCTTTCCTTCCCATAAAAAATCCTTTCATTTTGTAATAAAGCTCCATTATTTTAATTTGTAAATACTACAATAGAACATTATTGGATTTTGAAATCTTTCCTTCCCATCAAAAATCCTTTCCTTCTATAATAAAGCTTACTATAATTGAATATATTTTGGATTTGAAATCTCTCCTTCCATCAAAAATAATACGGCAGTGCTAGGGCCTCGAATTTATTTATTTTTATTTTTTTTGGAAGAGTGGACATCTTGGACCAACTCAGTCTGAGTTGGACTGGTTGAGTGATAAAATTAACTGATCAGTTAGGCTGCTGATTAAAATTTATTAATTTCATATAATTTTGTACGAGTCTCTGCTTTATTTTTTATTCTTAATTGATTAGTCAATTTTATAATCCAATTAGTTCAACCTAACTCACTCATCTTATCAAATCACATAAGCTGAGTGGGTGCGAGATGTCTAATTTTTTAGCACATCCTTACACGTAACTACCTTACCAAAAACAAAAAAAACAATCAACACAGTTCGATAAATAAATTTTTAAAAAAAATTCGAATCATTCGATCCTCATCATTATAATAGTACATTTTCTCTTAGAAAAATGATCCAGACCACTAATTAGTGGTTGCACTAGGGATGTGGCAGTGGGTCCCACCCACTGCCACATGTGTTTTGTGTCTTAGTTTTTTTTTTTTGATTTGCTACATCATTAGTAGTGATGTTAGTGGTGATATTTTAGTGATCTGTATCATTATTGTTTTCTCTTATAACCCATTACTATACTGGTCCATTATTAGACTAAAGTGATTCCATTATTACCATCATCATTTTATTTATTTTTTCTTTTGATTCAAGTTATCACCATCATTTCTACTAACACTATAATAGTACCTTTTCTCTTATAAACTAAATATTATACTGGTCCATTATTAGACTAAAGTGATTCTATTATTATCACC
Organism: Camellia japonica; assembly: GCA_030407325.1. Taxonomy (NCBI): domain Eukaryota; kingdom Viridiplantae; phylum Streptophyta; class Magnoliopsida; order Ericales; family Theaceae; genus Camellia; species Camellia japonica. The sequence goes on along the minus strand of JAPPVO010003635.1, from coordinate 23,291 downwards.
ATCATTTCTACTATTAGATTTTTTGGGATTTTCATAATAATAGTACCTTTTCACTTATAAACTATTATTATAATGGCCCATTAGTAGACTAAGCCCTCGTTTGAGAAGAAAAAAATTAATTTTTTTTGACTAAAATAGTTATAAAAAATAAAATTAATTAAAAATTAATAAGATAAAATGTTATATCTAAATTATAATTATTTTTTTTTTCATAAAAATTTGAAAAACTAAAAAGTTTATCCTAAATAAAATTTTTTAATCCCAAATTAAAATAACTAAAACATTAAAAATCCAAAAAACCAACGCATCCCAAACGAACCTAAAGTGATTCCATTATCTCACCGTTACGCAAGTAAGTAAATGTTTACTTGAAATAATTATTACACTATTGGGCAATCTACTTGTTGGACCACAAGTATCGCATATTTAAAAAACTACAAAAATTATAATTTACTTATAAGGAAGCTCATCTCTAAATTCGAATTATTTTTCATACCCAACTTCTTTGTCTTCTACGAATAATTTTCAAGTCTTTCAAAGTGTAAACAGTAAACATAACCCCTCACACTAAATCTATCAATAAACAAATTATCAATACATTAATTCAACGTGCAAATAGTAAACAAATAATAATAATTCTATCATTACTCTCAAACTTCTAGAATATTAAAAACAACAAAAGTAAAAGTTTACGAAAATTAAAAAATTGAAAAAACCCACACACATTTTTATTGAATACTTGAAAAATTACAAAATACTTGCAAGATTACAAGAAAGATAAAGATGACTATTTTTGCTCATTTCTTCACTCTATAAGACTACATTTACCAAATGCAATTCACACTCTTTTATAGACATATAGCATATTTTAACTTATAATTTGAAATATACAGAAATGAAAGATAAATTAAGATTCTTGCAACAAGATAATAAATCTTTTATAAATTTGAATTATTGAAATTAAAAGACAACAAAAAAACATAGTGGTATCTCTCACTACAACAAAAATTGCCTATAACCACGTTTCTTAGACAACGTTTTTTGAAAAACGCTGTGAAAGACCTAAAGTTAAATTAAAAGACACGCGTTAAACACGCTTCCAGTTTATAACGGAGCTCCGTCTCCTTCAGTCTTCATTTCTTTCTCTTCTCGTTTTCTCTCACCGTCCTAGATCTAGATCTAGGGTTTTCTCTGTCTCTCCTCATTCTCCTTGAGAGATTCACCCGGTTCGATTTCCATTACTTGTTCAGATCTAATTCGAGATCATCGAGATCGAGACAGGGACCGGGACCGAGATCGGTCGAGTCGGAGCAAGAGAGGAGATATGTTGATTCACGGGAGTAATAGAGAAGATGATGGTGAGGACAGTTCAGAGGAGAGCGTGAATGATGAGGAGGACGATGACGATGGAGTCGCCACCGCATTGCCGATCTAGGGTTTGATTGGAGCTCTAGGGTTTTAGAGCCCCTCGAGACTCGTCATGGCTACTCCTTCAAGCTATAAAAGCGTAATTCACACTCTCTCAATCGCTTCAAGAGAGAGAGAGAGAATCCGGAATCAGATTTTCGATTTCCTGGTTTTGAATCAATCTTCCAGATCGGTACACACTTTCTCTATCTTTTTATTTTGCTTTTCGATTCCGATTCTCTTTCTGCTACTCTGTCTTTTGATGGTGATTTCGATTCTATTGGTGCTTCTGTTTTAATCTGATTTTTTTTTTTCTTTTTCTATGAGCAACGAAATCAATTGAGTGTTCTTGGGATTTCTTGTAATTTTGTTAATTAACCTATTTATTTTATTGGGTTTGGTGGAGGGTTATGCTCATCAAATAATAAAAATCGATGCTTTGGTGTATTTTCTTTATATATTGGGTTTTCTTAAGTTTAATACCTGATTTGGTGGATTGTTATGATGATCTTTTCCTACAGATTTTTGTTGTTCTTTTATTTTTTTTTGGATTGCATGATTATCGAAAAGGAATTAATCTTTGTTTAAGGGATACCTTTAATGCTTGGGATTTCTTTGTTGAGACAAAGCCTTATATGTTAAAAGGACTAATAAATGTGAATGTTTGATTAACTGATGGTTGGGATTTCTTATTGCATATGAAAGATTTGCTAATTTTAGTCATATACATCTGCTAATATAAAGATGTTTATTTAAGCATTTAACTTTGTGCAGGTATGACTATTCCGGGTACGGACAGTCTTCCGGGAAGGTGTGTGACAATTGAATTTTTTTCTACATAACAGTTTCTTGTTAATTAAGTTATATGGTGCGACTTGTAGTGCCTAAAAGTGTCATCTACAGCTCATACCTTCCCTGTGTTGCAGCAAGTGAGCAGAATACCTACGCAGATATTGAGGCTATATATAAATGTCTTGAGGAAAGCTATGGCGCAAAGCAGGAGAATATCATCCTTTACGGTCAAAGTATTACTACTTTTATGTGCATACCTTCCAATATTATGAGTAACTAAAAGTATTCAAACTAGAGAATTGTTAAAAAAAACTATAATTTTAAAATTGTTTATGAATTAATGAAGCTGTATTGACATCATACCCTCATTTGCCAATTTATGAAACATATGATATCACAAAGATGAGTAGTTTATTCATTTACTTGAAAAAGTTATGATGTATGAGCCACATTCTTCATCTGGGAGAAAAAATGGTTCATACTCTAATGCATATCATGTCATGTTAATTCTTTTGACAATACCTCTTCTAATCTTTAAATCCATGCTTCAAAGAGAGATTTTGATTGTTGATGTGATGAAGACTATAAAACCAACCATATTCTGAGGGCCAAATTGAAGAATTTTTCTGATATTACAGTCATGCTTTGCAAATGCACCCCACATATATATTTATAGATACATATATTTATTTGTGTATATTAGAAAGTGTTGGTTAATTTATGTGGTTTTGCTAGTGTAGCTGGAGTTGATGGCAGCAATGGTGGTAGTGGCACAGGACCTCCGGGTTTCTTGGTACTTCAATTTTCTTTTATTTGAGATTCAGGAGTGAGAAAACAAGAAGCAGGAGAGGAGAGAGAGAAGAGTGAGGACTTTCCTCCTGAAGCTCATGATTTGTGACCTATGATTGCATATGATTGGGCATGAATTTGTGCTGCCTTCTGTAGACACCCCATTTTTGACTGACCTTAAGACTCAGACGTCACCGATTGAGCGCTCGGTGATGTTGCATACTGTGCTCATTCAGAAGTCTCAGAGTCGTGGCCGTGCGCCCTGCCCGAACTTCCGAATCCTCTTCTGTGCCTTGTCTCGGTTTGCGAACCAGACTCGGTTTTCTCTGTTTTCTTTCCTGAGAGAAGGGAGTAGTCCTGTAGACTATTTCTCGGTGGCCGTGCGCTACTTTTCGTGGCCGTAGGCCATTTTTCTCCATTTCGGAGCCCGGTTCCCGGTTTTCGGAGTCGTCAGGCCGTGTGCCTCGGTTCGGGACGCCCAACCATCTCCGATTTCTCCGGTTTTTGGCATGCATCTCATTTACTCCCTTTTGAGGGACACTGGGGTCTCAGATACCCACTTCGTGGCCGAACGCCACTTTCGGTGCCTGCAGCCCATTTTCGGGACCCCGAATCTCGCGGTTTGGGCCCCGAGCATTCATTTTGCATTAGTTTTTGTTCAAATTTGGCAGGTACTCTGTTCTAGCACCAAGAAGATCACTGGAGGGCGGGAGGCTAGCAATTGTCTCAGAAAACCAGTTCTGCTCTTCCGGCGCCCGTTTTTCTCTCTTCCAGGCTAATGTTGAATACCTTAGGGCTATTTTCTTCGAACCAAAACCACATATCTGTGATGAGGGGACATGGGAGGACCCTAAAAAGTGGTGGTCGGCCAGTAATTGTTGTTTTCATTTTTGAGCCTCTCCTTCAAGTGCAATGTTGTGTTTCCTGTTTCAGAGTTGCCAATTTCCGACCTTGGAACCTTGTTCTACACACATGGGAGGACACCAAAAAATGGTGGTCGGCCATTAATTCAACTTTTCATTTTTGCCCTTGGTTGGCCGGCCATAAGGGGTGGCTGGCCGGCCATGGGAGGTGGCTGGCCGGCCATGGGGGGTGGCTGGCCGGCCATCTTTAAGAAAAGCACCTGGTCGGCCTGCTTCCTCCTTTTGAACACTTTACAGCTGTCCAGCTGTTTTTTTCTAAATATCCTAGCCTCCGGGAGATATTTTGGGAGGGAAAGTTTGGGTGCATTTCCCTCCCCTTTTACACCCCCTTTTGGTCCATTTAAGGGGTTGAGCTTCTCCTTTGTTAGGGTTACAAAAATTCATCTCAAGGGCCTCTCTTCCAAAACCTCCATTTTCATCCTCAAAAACCCTAAAAAGCTTCAAGGTTGTAGCTCATTCCTTCATCAACCCTAAGCCTCACCATCACCACCTCCATTTCAGCAGCAAAGGAGTGTTTTCCAGAGGCTAAGAAGCAACAAATTGAAGCCAAGAAGCAACAAAAGCTTGAGCTTCAAGGGTAAGCCTCTAATTCCCTTTTTCTTGCACAATTTTGCTTCAATTCTTTACCCTACTTGCTCACTGTTTTGGGCTCTGACCCCTACTGATTTTGTGCTTATTTTGAGCCCCTCTACAACATTGTAGAAGGGCTCAACCTTGTTTGGTACCTCTATCATGCTCTTCCTTCAATACCTCTCTTTATGCCAATATTTTGCATGCTTTGTTTGGCTTTTGAGTGATCCATTTTCGAGCCTGAAATATACTGTGAGTGGGCCTATTTTGAGCCCCTCTTCAATATTGAAGAAGGGCTCAACCATGTTTGGTGGTTCTATCATGCACTTGCTTTGTAATCCTTCCAATTTACCGTAAAATTGCATGGTTTCTTTAGCCTATTTGAAGTCTGATTTTGAGCATGTCATTAACTGAGATTGAGCTTATTTTGTGTCCCTCTACATTATTGTAGAAGGGATCAACTTGGTTTGGGGTCTCCATGTTATACTTGCCTTTGTATCTCTCTTTGACCCCACTTTGCATGCCTTTTTAAGCTTATCTAGCTTCTGATTTCAGCCTTCATCAGGCTAGGAAAGAGCCTTTTTTTGGCCTTCTCATGATGTTTTGTTAAGGGTCTTAGACCATTTGGTGCATGATTTTGGTACTTCATGTAATACCATCTTTGATTCCGTAAAATTGCATGCTTTGTTAGGCTTTCTTGGCTTCTGTTTTCATCCTTCATCAGGCTTAGAAAGTGTCTTAAAATGACCCATTCTTCATGTTTTGTCAAGGGTCCAAAGTTGTTTGGTGTATGCTTTTGGTACCTCATGTTATAGCCTTTGTTGGCTCATTATTTTGCATGCTATGTTTAGCATATCTACATACTGAATTGGGAGATGTCATCTACTGTAAATGTGCATATTTTTGGTCCCTCTTTAATTTTGTAGAACTGTGTTTTTCAGTTTGAGCATTTTATATACCACTTGCTTTGTAATTCTCCTCTTTCCCCCATTTTTGCAAGCTATTTTTACCATACTTGTGGTTGTTGTTTGGCCATGCTTTGTACTGAAAAAATGCTAGTTTAGGGGCTGCCTTGCTACTGTTTTACATGTTATGTCCATATTATGCATGTTTAGTAGGGCTGTAGGCCATTTCGGGTGCATTACATCGCATTTCGGGCATCGGGTGTAATTTTGTCATAATTCGGGGGCTATTTGTGCATCATTTTAGCTGCTGAAATTGGCATTTTCCATATGCCATATGTCACATCTCATTCGCATGTCATTTCTGTGCCTTAGGGCCATGCCTCGGTTTGCGTGCCCGTGTGCACGCATTTCGAGGCACTTCATTTTTGTCTCTCGACAGCTTATGTGAGTGCGGCTGAGGCCCTCTCATGTTAGTGTAAGCCCAATTTGCATTCCGTATGTCATTTGCATTGCGTATGTCACCGCCTCGGTTTGCGTGCCCGTGTGCACGCATTTTGAGGCACCCCTTTTTAATCTCACGGCCTCTCATGTGAGTGTAGCTGAGGCTCTCTCATGTTAGTATAAGTCCAATTTGCATTTGGAGTGCCATTTCATGATTTAATGCATCGCCTCGGTTTGCGCGCCCGTGGGCACGCATTTCGAGGCACTTCATTTTTTTTATCTGACGGCCTCCCGTGTGAGTGTAGCTGAGGCTCTCTCATGTTGGTGTAAGTCCATTTCGCATTCTGTATGTCATTTTAGTCTCATCGCATTGCGTATGCCATTTTCTCGGTTTGCGTGCCAGTGTGCACGCATTTCGAGGCGCTTCATTTTCATCTATCGGCCTCCCGTGTGAGTGTAGCTGAGGCTCTCTCATGTTGGTATAAGTCCATCTTGCATTTCGTATATCATTTTAGCTTCATTGCATTCCGTATGCCATTTTCTCGATTTGCGTGCCCGTGGGCACGCATTTCGAGACATCTCATTTTAGTCTCATTGTTGTCATATTTCATGCCTTGGGATCATCGCCTCGGTTTGCGTGCCCGCGTGCACGCATTTCGAGGCATCTCATTTTCATAGCATTGTGCATGCTAGGATTGTATTTTAGTTGCATTCATGCATATCATGCATACTGCATCGTGTTCGGGATAGGAGTTAGCCCGGCACGGGAAACGAGGTACGTTCCGTACTCCGAGTGACGGAACGGGTCTCAATTCCCAAGTCACCGACACTCCGATTATCCATGATGGAGTTAGGTTTTGCTGTAGCATTCATCCGCATTCATCCTATATTGAGTTGTGCAATCCGACTCCTCGGCCATCATGCATCGATATGCGTGATTGGTGGCACGAGAATCGAGGCATGCATATATTTGTGAAATACATTGCTATGCCCTTTTCCTGCTCTCTGTTGCAGCAAAATAAGGAATCAGCAACTTTTCGGAGTCTGGCGCGCATTTCGAGAACAATTGCAAACAGAGGCTAAATTGGGCATCCCAGTGGATTTCCGCGCAAAGGCAGTCCAGCATACATTATTCATCAGAAGCGAGGCAGCCCCTAGCTTGCATGCCAGTTTACAGCTTTCTTATTTAATTTGTTAATTAGGAATCTGTATATTTCGGACTGTATTATTCTTTCATTTCGGACTGTATTATTTATTCGGACCCTCTGCGCGAGGGCATAACTGTAATAAGTGTGCGTGAGTGTGATGTATGTCTTCCAACCCCACGTCTTTCTTCCCTTTTATTTACCCGCTTACGATGGTTAGATATAGGGCATATTTCGATTAGCATACAGCATGACAGCATGTTTGCATCATTCATCTGTTTTGCACGCACCGGGCTCGGCGCATCATACAAACTGCATTTGTATTTCAATTCCAAATTGAATACGTGTTAGTTGTAGCATTCCACATGCCATGTTTAGAATAGCCGAGCCTGCTATAGTTGCATTATTGCATGTGTTGCATTAGGTATTCTGTATAATTAGGATCATGCATTGATTTCTAATTAGCTTCTTTCTTTGGCTCGGAGTACTCGGTGAGTTTTATGCTTTAGCATCCTTGCATGCGTGTGAGTGTTGCCATGGATAGCATGCTTACCATGAGGCTATATGCTTATATGATATACCTGCCTTGAATGCCTGTGGGTGGAGGCTGGGTTACTTGAATTGGGACAATTCGTCAAATGTTTTTTTAAGCCCACTAGATAGTGGCAAACTCATGTTTTCTAAGCCCACCTGAGGGTGGCAAATCCGCGTCTTAGCCTACCTGCGGGTAGCACCATCAAACCATTTTCAAACAAACAAACATGAAATGTTTTGTTCCAATTCAGGCAACTCAGTCTATATTTATCTGCTGTAAGCATCACATAGTAACCTAGGCTAATAATCGGAATAAGAACTCACAATGTTTTCAAAATCAGATATCATGGTTAGTAGAGGCCGGTCTTTGACCGGGCGAGCGGGGGTGCTCACGATGTGACCTTCCCCAATTGTACCCAAGTTCCCGAGCCAACTTTGGTGATGACAAACACGTGGCCTTTGGCAACGAGTCAGGGTTTCCTAAATTTCCTATTTTAAAAAATATTTAGGTGGCGACTCTGTTATCTGGCAAAGCAGTCCATGTTTGGCACTTCTTTCAAAAAATCTGTTTTCAAAACGATTTGCCGGATTTGGACTCTTTGGTTCAAGATTAAGAACCGTGACATTTGAGTCCTTGAACTGTAGTGACCCCAATATGAACGGAACGGGACTTAACCCTCCCGGGGCGTTCGGGGATGTCTACAGTTTCTGGCGACTCTGCTGGGGATTTAGAGAACTTGACTCGAACTCGTGATATCTAGTTTTGACTACATTTGTGTGTTTCTTTGCATTGCATTTGCATTGGTGCGCCTAGGAGACCGTGTTTGCCATATGCCATTCCCGAACGATTTGCCGGAGGCTTGTCTTGTCAAGTCATGTCCGTAAGGCTGATCGGCTCTGGGCTCTGACAGCATGGGAACACAAACCCCGGTTTTACCGGGGCACCCTTTTTGACCATTCGACCTAGTGCATATTCGGATCCATAGTGACCATTCCAAACTAGGACAGGTTGCTTACCCATTTATAGGTTGTTTGAAACCGCTGCGCGCGTAGTAAAACCCTAGCTCCTGACAAAATAGGACAGGGAAACCCTACCCCAACATAGGGGTGTTTTGGCTCTCACTTGCTTGTTATGTGCTTTAGAGTGCGTCTCTACAGGAATGCATGTATCAGTTTGCAAGTTGAGCATCAGGCCTGCGGGCATCGGTTCAGTATTTTGGAATTCAGTTTACCTGAGGGTAACAGTTTACAGGCAGAATTTTGGGGGCAGAATTCCGTAGAGGGCACACTCATTCAAACTTTGCTCGTATCTGTTCAGGTGAAATTAGGCTGAGATGCTGTCCATTTTCTCTTTTGCTAGGGTAGTCTGGGAACCATAGCTTCAGAGGGCTCCAATATCCCCCGGGTACACCGAACTTGTGTTGATAGACTTTGTCGGGTCAGAGATTCAGTTCAAGGGCAATCAGTGTTCCTTTACCGGAGGCAGGGTGAAGAGTGTCAGTCAGGCACAGATCACCAGTTCAGTAGTTACCAGATCAGTGGCCCTTATCCACTCCACCAGTGAACAGTCAGGCTGAGGTCTCAATTTCTACTGCAGGAATAGACACCGGTCAGCTAAATGGATCAGCAAACACGTCAGGGATGGAGGCCATAATGTGGCAGATGCAAGAAAGTATGAAACTCATGCAGCAAGACGCTGTCCGCCAAGCGGAATTTTCCAAGCAGCAGGCTGCAATCATGGCTCAGCAGGCTGAGCTCTCATCAACAGGCTGCAACAGCAAAGCGGCGCGTCTGCTTCCCAACAAGTTCCTCCCCCAGCAGGAACTCCAGCACCTGGGGAGACGCCAAATGTCCAGGAGGGTACGGACATTCCGGTAGGGCCTGCTCCGCCCCCAATTTTACCCCAGCTATCCAAAGCACCTACCAATCTGCCAGACTCTCCCTTCGAGTTCGAGGTCGACCCTACGACATTGAAATTGAGCAAACTTGAGAAGATGTTTAAGAAATCTCAGGGAGTCAACTCCATCCCGGACATTGGAGATGGATATACTGATTCGGTGGTGACATTGCCGGACAGGTTCAAAATGCCTCACATCGACCGTTTGACGGGTCAGGAGATCCCATGGTCCACCTGAGTTTGTTTTCAGATGTTCTGCGCCCAATGGGCTTGACAAGACTACAGAAGCTTTCCCTTTTTGGCAGGACCCTGTCGGGTATTGCAGCCATCTGGTATGCCATTGGAGGATTCAGTGAAACGAAACTGGAAGGAGATAGGCCTTCGTCGCACAATATTCATACAATACCCAGATTGAGATCACAACCCGTGATCTCGAGACGACCAGGCAAGAGCCGAAAGAGGGTTTCTCTGACTTTGTAGCCCGCTGGAGGGCCAAGGCCTCAATGATGACCATTAGGCCAACGGATAAGGATCAAATACGGATGGTTGTGCGCAACCTCCAGCCCAAACTAATGCAGAAAATGATCGTGCTCCCCTTCCCTACCTTTTCAGATTTGCATGAGATGGAGTACAGATCGAGGATGCCATGAAGCAGGGCCTTATTGACCAGGAGAAAGAGCAGCCTAGGCGGGCGTTTTCCCGCAGTTCGAATGTGACCACCAGTGGTGATGCAACTGCAAGATCTTCTGAAGTGGGCATGGTCACTACCACATCAAGAAAGGCTACCCCATTCACCGGTGCGTCCAGGAGTAACTCACAGACGGCCAAATATCCACCCCGAGTCAAGAGGGTTTTCACTCCACTTCATATGCCTCTGTCAAAGGCTCTAGAGGTCTTACTCCGACAACATTTACCAAGGACATTTGAAACCGTTGGAACAACGCCCCTACCCGATCCTATCCCTGCAAAGCATGACCAGACTAAATACTGTGCCTACCATCAGCAAACCGGGTCATGACACGACATTGCTTTCGTCTGCGCCATGATGTACAAGATCTGTTTGACAAAAAGGGGTCATTGCCGCACCAGGTCCCGCAAAGTCTATCGGCACTTGATCAGTGAACTTGTGGGGGATAAGGTGACTATGTAATAGAGGGATGAACCACCTGCGGATGGCGCTCAGAATACTCCAGCTCTGGTGGATGGCATGCACTGTTTTGAGCAATATACAAGTGCTGTTAATTTTGTGCTTTCTGACTTGGGTATTGGGTCAGTTTTGTTGTTTTGTTTTGAGTTCGTCTTTTTGTTTTGACCAGTCTCTTTTGTTTTGGGTCTGTCTTGTTGTATCGAGTCAGTCCTGTTGTATAAGAGTCGGGTGATTCCGGAGGTGTTACCTCGGGCGTCACCATTTTTTTTTGCGTTCGTCTTTTTGTTTTGTTTTGAATTTGTTTCTGCCAGGGAGCTAGTTGTGCCAATAGATTTTGAATGAAACAGCAGTGATTTCCACACTCTCGCATTTGCTTCTGCCGTGTGCTAGTTGTGCCGGGATTTGAATGAAATGGCAGTGCATTCCACCTGCTCTCTTGTGCCTTGAAGTCATTGTAATGACCTGAGTTTTTCAAAACTTTTTTGAACACTGCGGTGAAAACGAAGAGGAAGGAATTCCTCGGGTTTTGCAAAATTTTGATCAATTGAGAGAAAGAGAGGCGTGCTAAGCCCTTAATGAATGAAATCATGCTTGTTAGTGTGAGTACTGAGAAGGACCCTAGCTTTGATCCAGGTTGGCCCTACACTGTCTTCAGCACGAGCGATTTGTCGTTTTCTTAAAAACTTTCAAAAAATGTTTTGCGCGGTCCTGCGAAGACATGTGTGGAATCGTTCTTGAGATTGTGCAGCTTAGGATCGCTCTCGGCCTCGAGACTCAACCCCTTTGCTTCCAAACCTTGAACTTGAATTCAGAATGTTCAACGGTCAACTACAATGTGAGGCCTTGTGGCCAGATTTGAAGCAGCCCTCGAACAAGAGGCACCAAAGTCAGATCAAGAAGGTCAGACCTCATCAGAAGAAGCTTGCAAAGCTAGATCAGAAGCACCCCTCGAACTAGGGGCAAAAAATGTCCGATGTGCTCGAAGAGTCGAAGATGAGTCCTCTTGCAAATCAACAGCCACTCTCTTGGATACGGATGGCTTCAAAACCTTACAACCATTTGGCATGGATCAAGCTACACTTTTACCCTTTGAGAGGCTCGCTGGGCCGAAAACCCGGAAGGGCGACCCAGGCAAAAGTTAGAGCAAGAAAAATATATACGAAAAGCAAAAAAAAGAAAAAAAGAGAAGAAAAGAGAAGAATGAAAGAAAAATAAAGAAAAAAAAAAGAAAAGAAAAATGCAAAAAAAAAAGAAGAGAAAAGAAAAGAAAAGAAAAGATGAAAAAAGAAGAAAAGAAAGAAATGAAAAAGAAAAGAAAAGCAAAGCTCGCAAGGTTGAAAACCTGCAACGGGCGCCTTGGCAAAAGTTAGAGCATAAAAAGGAGAGGTCAAATACCCGAGTGTACCTTAACCCCGAACTACGTGAGGCTTGATTCCCATCTTTGGGATACGTAGGCAACTTCATTCTGAAGTCCAGCCGTAAAACAATTCAAATTCAATTGTGTCCATGTAATGGTTTTTGACCATCCTTGCCTTCTCTGTATCCGAGAGTACGGTTGCAATCATCGCTCTGAGGACTGACTACAATGCGCTGCAGTACCATTCAAACAAGGGGCAACTCTTCGTTGCCATTCAGTGTGCTGCGGCGCCTTTCAAACAAGGGGCAACTTTTCGTTGCCATTCAATGCGCTGCAGTACCATTCAAACAAGGGGCAACTCTTCGTTGCCATTCAGTGTGCTGCGGCGCCATTCAAACAAGGGGCAACTTTCCGTTGCCATTCAATGCGCTGTGGTGCCGTTCAAACAAGGGGCAACTTTCCGTTGCCATGCAGCTCTCTTCAAGCACGGGGCAGTTTTCCCTTGGATCCGAGGTTGCGCATCTCAGGAGCAGGTTTCATGCTCGTTGAACAATGGCCGTTTGCAAAATAGTTTTTGAGAATTTTTACTAAGGTTGACTATTTTCTCAGAAATCATTCTATCTTTTCCAAAACTGGACCCTTTTCATGGACCCAAAAAAGGAAAATTTTCAGCGCTTATAGCCTAACTTGCATGATTTTTAAATCAAAAATCGAACAAGCATGTTGATCTAACTCTCATTTTGGTCAAAACTGTTTTAGTAGAAAGCAAAAACAAAAAATGGTCAAAATGATTGACTAGGGGCACAGTTGAGTCAGGTTCCCTGTCTTTTCCCCTTTATCAACGCACTTGCCAGGAAGGGCACTCTACCTGCCAGAAAAGGCACAACTGAAGGGCACAACAAAAGGCTGAAAGCTCTCACATCCTCTGAGCAACAAGGTATCAAGCCAAGCGCGAAGCACGAACTGGAATGAGACCAGAGACTCCACTCCCTCATCTGGACAGATCTTATCACGTCCAAACTCCCCAGCAAAGCATCATCAACCGATGCTAGCTGCAGATTTGCTACACACCCAGTTGTAGCGCAACCCCTCTGTGGGAGGAATTCACTAGCTGTGTGCAGAAGAAGAAGAATCTAGCAGAATGCTAGGGGCACGAGCCCACAACTTGCTGTTTATCCATCAACCACCCAGGGGAGGGATGAAAAATGAGAGATTGAAGAATAGAGAGATGTGCGACGAGAGAAAAAGTGAGAAAAGGGCTTTTTCAGAAAAACAGAGCTTGAGGGCCGAGTGCTGTGAGAACCACAAATGAGAAAGGGTGGGAAACACTACCCAAGGAAACAGGCTCCCTGTGCACGTCTGGGTGTCGTGTCTTTTTGTTTTATCTCGATTTTGTTTTGGGTCGTTTCGAGTGTTACTCGATGTGTCTAGGTTGTGTGCCTTTTATTTCCTTGTTGAGTCGTTTTGCTGCGTTCAGTCGTAGGCTCAATACCTGGTCGAAAACTCATCTCTCAATTTCAAAATAAAATCGTTTTGTGCTCCGAGTGCCGTGCCGTTCTCCACATTTGTGCAGAATAGAATTTATTCTTTCATAAAATCGCAGGGTTCAACCCAAGTCATATGAGAACAGTAAAATCAGGATCTATCTGAAGCTATAATGGTTCCGAACTGCAAAGCAAAAGCAAAAGAGGAAAATGTCGGACATCTGAGTTTGTCCAACTTCAGTAAGCTCCGAGATCGCATTCCGTATGCACCTTGTCAGGCCTTGTCAGTGCTCCAAAGTATGAGTGTGCCTCTACCTCAAGCTCAAGATCAAGTTTGCTTCAAGCCAAAATGGCAATCAGAAGGGCTCTTCTCGAGTACCGTTTCACGCCAGGGACATCTTGGCTATGTTTGCAATGAGTTCCTAGGCGACCAACTGCGACGGTGGAAACTAGAGTTCGAATGGCTGATGCCTAGAAATAAAGGTTCGGGATTTCCGGGACTAAAGTCTGGTTTAAATACCCAGAGGCGTGCCCTCGGCTTGAAATCTGTATGGAAGCCCTATAGGTTGAGATAGCGTGTTTGCACCTCAATTCTGGATACTGAACCAACCTAGTCTGTCACCCCGTTGGAGAATAGGGAAAGTTGTGAATATGATCAAGAAGAAAGGCAGCATCCAAAGTGTTCTACGTGTAGAACCCTTGTCAGCATTTCAGAGCCTTTGTACTGTGAGTTAAAGGTAAAGTGTTCGAAGAGCACGAGAGGAGATCTCCGTCAGAGTAGAGCGGTTCACCGCCACTCACCTCATGAGGAGCTTTCTAAAGCGCCGCTTTGTCCATTTATTGCTTTCCTTAAGCATCATACATTGTAATGCGTTGTACCAATCAAGTTTCTTTTCAGTCATGCACGATATTGTATGTACGGTTCATTCAAAGAAGTTCCGTCTGAGATCAATCACACTTCATTCACTCAGTGTATCTAACACACTTTATTTGCCTTAGTGTATCAATCACATTTCACTCACTTTGTGTATCTATCACACCATTCTTCTCTTCATATCACATGTTTGTTTAGTGTATCAATCACACTCTCTTCACTTAGTGTATCTACCACCCACATTTTCATTTTGTGTATCTATCACGCACATATTCACTTTGTATATCTATTACACTCTCATTTAGTATATCAATCATACTTGTTCACTAAGTGCATCTATCACACTTCGTGTTCACTTTTAGTATATCAATCATACTCCTGTTCACTAAGTGCATCTATCACACTTCGTGTTCACCTTTAGTATATCAATCGTATTTGTTCACTAAGTGCATCTATCACACTTCGTGTTCACATTTAGTATATCCATCATACTTGTTCACTAAGTGCATCTATCACACTTTGTGTTCGCTTTTAGTATATCCATCATACTCGTCCACATAGTGCATCTATCACACTTCGTGTTCACTTTTAGTGTATCAATCACACCCTGTCCACATAGTGCATCTATCACACTTTGTGTTCGCTTCTAGTATATCCATCATACTCGTTCACTAAGTGCATCTATCACACTTCGTGTTCACTTTTAGTGTATCAATCACACTCTGTCCACATAGTGCATCTATCACACTTTGTGTTCGCTTCTAGTATATCCATCATACTCGTTCACTAAGTGCATCTATCACACTTCGTGTTCACTTTTAGTGTATCAATCACACTCTGTCCACATAGTGCATCTATCACACTTTGTGTTCGCTTTTAGTATATCCTTCATACTTGTTCACTAAGTGCATCTATCACACTTTGGGTTCACATTCAATATATCAATCATACCTTTGTTCACTTAGTGCATCTATCACAATTTGTGTTGGTCTTTTGTGTATCCATCACACTCTGCTCATTTCATTCATTTAGTGTATCAATCACACTTTGTTCATATAGTGTATCAATCACACACGCTCGCTTTGTATCTATCACACTATGCCTACTTTGTGTATCAATTGCATACGTTCTTTTGTGTATCAATCGCACACTCTCACCTTTAGTGTATCTATCACACTTTATGTACCAATCACATGTTCACTCTGTGTATCTATCACACATGCACACTGTATTCGCAGTGAGAATCGCAGTAATTTTCTTACATCCTTTCTGCATGAGGTATAGTTTGGTTCGAGTTTACTTGCTTGCCTAGCATTCGCTTAAAATGTTGCATTTATTTTGCTTAATTGCTTCATTACAGCTCTCTTTGCATGATCATGAGTGATAACCGGCTTCGCTTAGCGTGTAAGTCCAATCTTCACACCGGCTTCGCTTAGCGTGTAAGTCCAATCTTCACACTGGCTTCGCGTAGCGTATAAGTCCAATTTTCAAACCGGCTTCGCGTAGCGTATAAGTCCAATTTTCAAACCGGCTTCGCGTAGCGTATAAGTCCAATTATCAAAATCTCTCTGCATGTCATTTTGCATCTTGGCCCCTGCCTGCGGGCGTGCCTGTGGGCACATCTCTGTTTATCTTGTATGATTGTCTAAGTCTTCGGCCTTGTCAAAAATGGGTCGTCTCTGGGCTTTGACATTCACTCCCGTCACTTCTGACTTCCGAGTTCTGTCAAAGAGGGGCAACTGTAGACACCCCATTTTTGACCGACCTTAAGACTCAGACGTCACCGATTGAGCGCTCGGTGATGTTGCATACTGTGCTCATTCAGAAGTCTCAGAGTCGTGGTCGTGCGCCCTGCCTCCGAACTTCCGAATCCTCTTCTGTGCCTTGTCTCGGTTTGCGAACCAGACTCGGTTTTCTCTGTTTTCTTTCCTGAGGGAAGGGAGTAGTCCTGTAGACTATTTCTCGGTGGCCGTGTGCTACTTTTCGTGGCCGTAGGCCATTTTTCCCATTTCGGAGCCCGGTTCTCGGTTTTCGGAGCCGTCAGGCCGTGTGCCTCGGTTCGGGACTGCCCAACCATCTCCGATTTCTCCGATTTTTGGCATGCATCTCATTTACTCCCTTTTGAGGGACACTGGGGTCTCAGATACCCACTTCGTGGCCGAACGCCACTTTCGGTGCCTGCAGCCCATTTTCGGGACCCCGAATCTCGCGGTTTGGGCCCCGAGCATTCATTTTGCATTAGTTTTTGTTCAAATTTGGCAGGTACCTCTGTTCTAGCACCAAGAAGATCACTGGAGGGTGGGAGGCCAGCAATTGTCTCAGAAAACCAGTTCTGCTCTTCCGGCGCCCGTTTTTCTCTCTTCCGGGCTAATGTTGAATACCCTAGGGCTATTTTCTTCGAACCAAAACCACATATCTGTGATGAGGGGACATGGGAGGACCCTAAAAAGTGGTGGTCGGCCAGTAATTGTTGTTTTCATTTTTGAGCCTCTCCTTCAAGTGCAATGTTGTGTTTCCTGTTTCAGAGTTGCCAATTTCCGACCTTGGAACCTTGTTCTACACACATGGGAGGACACCAAAAAATGGTGGTCGGCCATTAATTCAACTTTTCATTTTTGCCCTTGGCTGGCCGGCCATAAGGGGTGGCTGGCCGGCCATGGGAGGTGGCTGGCCGGCCATGGGGGGTGGCTGGCCGGCCATCTTTAAGAAAAGCACCTGGTCGGCCTGCTTCCTCCTTTTGAACACTTTACAGCTGTCCAGCTGTTTTTTTCTAAATATCCTAGCCTCCGGGAGATATTTTGGGAGGGAAAGTTTGGGTGCATTTCCCTCCCCTTTTACACCCCCTTTTGGTCCATTTAAGGGGTTGAGCTTCTCCTTTGTTAGGGTTACAAAAATTCATCTCAAGGGCCTCTCTTCCAAAACCTCCATTTTCATCCTCAAAAACCCTAAAAAGCTTCAAGGTTGTAGCTCATTCCTTCATCAACCCTAAGCCTCACCATCACCACCTCCATTTCAGCAGCAAAGGAGTGTTTTCCAGAGGCTAAGAAGCAACAAATTGAAGCCAAGAAGCAACAAAAGCTTGAGCTTCAAGGGTAAGCATCTAATTCCCTTTTTCTTGCACAATTTTGCTTCAATTCTTTACCCTACTTGCTCACTGTTTTGGGCTCTGACCCCTACTGATTTTGTGCTTATTTTGAGCCCCTCTACAACATTGTAGAAGGGCTCAACCTTGTTTGGTACCTCTATCATGCTCTTCCTTCAATACCTCTCTTTATGCCAATATTTTGCATGCTTTGTTTGGCTTTTGAGTGATCCATTTTCGAGCCTGAAATATACTGTGAGTGGGCCTATTTTGAGCCCCTCTTCAATATTGAAGAAGGGCTCAACCATGTTTGGTGGTTCTATCATGCACTTGCTTTGTAATCCTTCCAATTTACCGTAAAATTGCATGGTTTCTTTAGCCTATTTGAAGTCTGATTTTGAGCATGTCATTAACTGAGATTGAGCTTATTTTGTGTCCCTCTACATTATTTTAGAAGGGATCAACTTGGTTTGGGGTCTCCATGTTACACTTGCCTTTGTATCTCTCTTTGACCCCACTTTGCATGCCTTTTTAAGCTTATCTAGCTTCTGATTTCAGCCTTCATCAGGCTAGGAAAGAGCCTTTTTTGGCCTTCTCATGATGTTTTGTTAAGGGTCTTAGGCCATTTGGTGCATGCTTTTGGTACTTCATGTAATACCATCTTTGATTCCGTAAAATTGCATGCTTTGTTAGGCTTTCTTGGCTTCTGTTTTCATCCTTCATCAGGCTTAGAAAGTGTCTTAAAATGACCCATTCTTCATGTTTTGTCAAGGGTCCAAAGTTGTTTGGTGTATGCGTTTGGTACCTCATGTTATAGCCTTTGTTGGCTCATTATTTTGCATGCTATGTTTAGCATATCTACATACTGAATTGGGAGATGTCATCTACTGTAAATGTGCATATTTTTGGTCCCTCTTTAATTTTGTAGAACTGTGTTTTTCAGTTTGAGCATTTTATATACCACTTGCTTTGTAATTCTCCTCTTTTCCCCCATTTTTGCAAGCTATTTTTACCATACTTGTGGTTGTTGTTTGGCCATGCTTTGTACTGAAAAAATGCTAGTTTAGGGGCTGCCTTGCTACTGTTTTACATGTTATGTCCATATTATGCATGTTTAGTAGGGCTGTAGGCCATTTCGGGTGCATTACATCGCATTTCGGGCATCGGGTGTAATTTTGTCATAATTCGGGGGCTATTTGTGCATCATTTTAGCTGCTGAAATTGGCATTTTCCATATGCCATATGTCACATCTCATTCGCATGTCATTTCTGTGCCTTAGGGCCATGCCTCGGTTTGCGTGCCCGTGTGCACGCATTTCGAGGCACTTCATTTTTGTCTCTCGGCAGCTTATGTGAGTGCGGCTGAGGCCCTCTCATGTTAGTGTAAGCCCAATTTGCATTCCGTATGTCATTTGCATTGCGTATGTCACCGCCTCGGTTTGCGTGCCGTGTGCACGCATTTTGAGGCACCCCTTTTTAATCTCACGGCCTCTCATGTGAGTGTAGCTGAGGCTCTCTCATGTTAGTATAAGTCCAATTTGCATTTGGAGTGCCATTTCATGATTTAATGCATCGCCTCGGTTTGCGCGCCGTGGGCACGCATTTCGAGGCACTTCATTTTTTTTATCCGACGGCCTCTCGTGTGAGTGTAGCTGAGGCTCTCTCATGTTGGTGTAAGTCCATTTCGCATTCTGTATGTCATTTTAGTCTCATCGCATTGCGTATGCCATTTTCTCGGTTTGCGTGCCAGTGTGCACGCATTTCGAGGCGCTTCATTTTCATCTATCGGCCTCCCGTGTGAGTGTAACTGAGGCTCTCTCATGTTGGTATAAGTCCATCTTGCATTTCGTATATCATTTTAGCTTCATTGCATTCCGTATGCCATTTTCTCGATTTGCGTGCCCGTGGGCACGCATTTCGAGACATCTCATTTTAGTCTCATTGTTGTCATATTTCATGCCTTGGGATCATCGCCTCGGTTTGCGTGCCCGCGTGCACGCATTTCGAGGCATCTCATTTTCATAGCATTGTGCATGCTAGGATTGTATTTTAGTTGCATTCATGCATATCATGCATACTGCATCGTGTTCGGGATAGGAGTTAGCCCGGGCACGGGAAACGAGGTACGTTCCGTACTCCGAGTGACGGAACGGGTCTCAATTCCCAAGTCACCGACACTCCGGATTATCCATGATGGAGTTAGGTTTTGCTGTAGCATTCATCCGCATTCATCCTATATTGAGTTGTGCAATCCGACTCCTCGGCCATCATGCATCGATATGCGTGATTGGTGGCACGAGAATCGAGGCATGCATATATTTGTGAAATACATTGCTATGCCCTTTTCCTGCTCTCTGTTGCAGCAAAATAAGGAATCAGTAACTTTTCGGAGTCTGGCGCGCATTTCGAGAACAATTGCAAACAGAGGCTAAATTGGGCATCCCAGTGGATTTCCGCGCAAAGGCAGTCCAGCATACATTATTCATCAGAAGCGAGGCAGCCCCTGGCTTGCATGCCAGTTTATAGCTTTCTTATTTAATTTTTTAATTAGGAATCTGTATATTTCGGACTGTATTATTCTTTCATTTCGGACTGTATTATTTATTCGGACCCTCTGCGCGAGGGCATAACTGTAATAAGTGTGCGTGAGTGTGATGTATGTCTTCCAACCCCACGTCTTTCTTCCCTTTTATTTACCCGCTTACGATGGTTAGATATAGGGCATATTTCGATTAGCATACAGCATGACAGCATGTTTGCATCATTCATCTGTTTTGCACGCACCGGGCTCGGCGCATCATACAAACTGCATTTGTATTTCAATTCCAAATTGAATACGTGTTAGTTGTAGCATTCCACATGCCATGTTTAGAATAGCCGAGCCTGCTATAGTTGCATTATTGCATGTGTTGCATTAGGTATTCTGTATAATTAGGATCATGCATTGATTTCTAATTAGCTTCTTTCTTTGGCTCGGAGTACTCGGTGAGTTTTATGCTTTAGCATCCTTGCATGCGTGTGAGTGTTGCCATGGATAGCATGCTTACCATGAGGCTATATGCTTATATGATATACCTGCCTTGAATGCCTGTGGGTGGAGGCTGGGTTACTTGAATTGGGACAATTCGTCAAATGTTTGTTTTAAGCCCACTAGATAGTGGCAAACTCATGTTTTCTAAGCCCACCTGAGGGTGGCAAATCCGCGTCTTAGCCTACCTGCGGGTAGCACCATCAAACCATTTTCAAACAAACAAACATGAAATGTTTTGTTCCAATTCAGGCAACTCAGTCTATATTTATCTGCTGCAAGCATCACATAGTAACCTAGGCTAATAATCGGAATCAGAACTCACAATGTTTTCAAAATCAGATATCATGGTTAGTAGAGGCCGGTCTTTGACCGGGCGAGCGGGGGTGCTCACGATGTGACCTTCCCCAATCGTACCCAAGTTCCCGAGCCAACTTTGGTGATGACAAACACGTGGCCTTTGGCAACGAGTCAGGGTTTCCTAAATTTCCCATTTTAAAAAATATTTAGGTGGCGACTCTGTTATCTGGCAAAGCAGTCCATGTTTGGCACTTCTTTCAAAAAATCTGTTTTCAAAACGATTTGCCGGATTTGGACTCTTTGGTTCAAGATTAAGAACCGTGACATTTGAGTCCTTGAACTGTAGTGACCCCAATATGAACGGAACGGGACTTAACCCTCCCGGGGCGTTCGGGGACGTCTACACCTTCGAAGTTGTACAAGCTCAGGATAGACATGAATATTGATTAATTTTTTTGGATCTTATTTTTGTTACAGGCCAAAATGTGGATTTATTAATCTGGATCAGTTATCAAGATTTTTGAGAGATATGAAAGTGCTTTTGCTTGAGCAGGTTTATGTCGTAAATGTTCTAGGTATATTGTTCATCAAACTTCACTTCGACTTTCATGCTAGTTTCTTATTTGTAGAAAGGTTATCATAGATAAGTTTTTGTTTGATATTTTTAATGCACCAATAGACTTGACGGCTAATTTATTTGCTTTACAGTGTTGTCTTCGTAAGTGTAACTACAATTATGTAGTTGTTGAAGCATTCACTCTGTATATACTAGAATATAATGACTTTAATAATTATGTTTGTATCCTATGTTTCTATATAGTAATTCTTCTACTGTGAATGCTCACTTGCAGGTTACATAGCGTACAACTTTGTTATAGGTGATTGGGGGCCAAAAGCTGGTTATAATATATATCACTCTATATGACACCTGATTCATCTTTCTTTTGTGTTTATTGCATGTTAAAAGATACTTTCAGATAAAATAACAGTAGGTGTAAAAACACATAACTTGGGTCTTTTGGCAGAGCGATGCAGATTTGGTTTTTGGGGGGATCACAATTGTCTCCGGAATATTGGGAACAATAGCAGGAGGTCAAGTTCTGGATAAAATTACTGACACAATCTCCAATGCTTTTAAGGTAAACACTCTCAATGATTCGCTTTAGGATTACCTTTCTGAATTTTGATTTATTGAATTCGTGCTTTATCATATTGAGTAATTATTTTTCCTGTTTGGAAATTCTCTGTTCAGATTTGTGATCCATGTCAGTTCACCATTCAGCTAGCACTTAGTCCTTTAATATTCCTTTTAAATTTAACTTCAGTAAAATCTATTTGCTGTGGCATTTAGTCTTCTTATAATAAACTAAATGTTTGAGTGAATTTCTTATCAACTTTAAAGTAGATGCATGAGTACCTTTATATGAATCTTCAACCCCAACCTTTGTGACTCTGCATATTTTGTCTGTCATCAAGTTATTAGAGTTTAAGGACCCTTGTTTGATAACCTGTTCTGCTTATGCGAAGGCCTTTTGGTTCTCAGAATATGAAGCTGCAAAGCTCGCAAAGGTTGCTTTGACGTGCACGCATGAATCGCCTGAGAAGAGGCCATCTATGGAAGCAATAATTCAAGAACTCGGTAACTACACTAACTGTTCCCGATTTCCATGACTTGATTCTTCAGAGAATGCTTGAGTATTTTCGAAAAGGGTAGTGATAGGCTGGAGATTCAGATTTTCTACTAACTACTTATAGGTGATGCCACTCCTAGGGGATATTGTTGTATTTTCTGTGTCCTTTCGCTAGTGAATGTCAGTGTGGCCTAGTCTCTTGTAGCTTAGAATGGAATTTTATGGGTGATTTCACTTGTAACCGCTTGTATCAATTAAATATTTGCTTTTTGAATGGTGGCTTTACCTCCAACAAACGAAAACCATTGACTTCAAAATTATTGCCTCTGTAACTTATCAACATGTGTATGTATTTATTGCCTCTATAAAAATATAGATGATCTACATGAATCTTTGCAATGATGTGTTTGTTCCATGTTGAGAGAGTTTATCAATGATGCCTAAGAACTATTTTACTTGTGCCATTGACATTAGGTGTGAAATTGTTCATGTTGCTATTGATGAATGTTCAAGTTTCACTAGAAATTTCTTCGACCAAAATTGCAGTAGAATATGTAGCCAAGCCTGACTTTACAGAGTTGTACAAACATGAATATGTTCATTCTTTGTGTTAAAGCCAGAGAGTTTGTCACGCCCCACTTTTTATTACTCGAGGTCATTACCAAGTTCCTTAACTTAATTCAATTTCAGAGATAACATGCGGAAATAAACTCAAATGTTCAATTAGAAGTAATGATCAACAACTCTCTCATTCGAATGAAAATTAAATACAATATGAGCATCCTTAAAATAAATTGCCCTCAGGCTTACAATATTAAGTAATCAAATGAAGGGTATAACCCTTTTTCACATATGGCATTCCGCCAACAACAAAGAGGCCCCGTGGCCAACAAATAAGAAGATCCAAATCTTGTAGCACATCCTGCTAAACACTTGAAAAAGATTCAACAACGTGGGATGAACATATAGTCCAGTAGGGATCTCA
>JAPPVO010003633.1:0-30793 GCA_030407325.1 Camellia japonica | reverse complement strand
GCGACGCGCAAAATAGCGGCCTGTGATAAACTGTAAAAAACATGCGACCCCAAAATAGCCAGAGTGTGAACTGCACAAAACAGTGCGACGTGCAAAATAGCGCGAGTGATAAACTGTAAAAAACAGTGCGACGCGCAAAATACCGTCGAGTGTGAACAGCACAAAACAGTGCGACGCGCAAAATAGCGCGATGATAACTGCACAAAACAGTGCGACGAGCAAATAGCGCGAGTGATAAACTGTTAAAAACAGTGCGACGCACAAATACGCTAGTGTGAACTGCACAAAACAGTGCGACACGCAAAATAACGCGAGTGTTAAACTGTACAAAACAGTGCGAAGCGCAAAATAGCACGAGTGATAAACTGTAAAAAACAGTGCGACGCGCAAAATAGCGCGAGTGATAAACAGCACAAAATAGTGCGACGCGCAAAATAGAGCAATTGTGAACTGCTGAAAACGGTGGACGCGCAAAATAGCGCGAGTGATAAACTGTAAAAACAGTGCGACGCGCAAAATAGCTCGAGTGTGCTGCAAAACAGTGCGACGCGCAAAATAGCGCGAGTGAGAAACTGTAAAAGTGCGACCGCAAAATAGCGCGGGTGTGAACTGCACAAAACAGTGCGACGCGCAAAATAGCGCACCGATAAACTGTAAAAACCAGTCCACGTGCAAAATAGCGCGAGTGATAACTGCACAAAACAGTGCGACGAGCAAAATAGCACGAGTGTAAACAGTAAAAACAGTGCGACGCGCAAAATAGCGCGAGTGTGAACTGCACAAAACAGTGCAACCGCAAACTAGCACGAGTGATAAACTGTAAAAAACAGTACGACACGCAAAATAGTGCGAGTGTGAACTGCACAAAACAGTGCGACGCGCAAAATAGCGCGAGTGATAAACCGCACAAAATAGTGCGACGCGCATAACAGCGCGAGTGATAAACTGTAAAAAACGGTGCGACTCGCAAAATAGCGCGAGTGTGAACTGCACAAAACAGCGCGACGTGCAAAATAGCGCGAGTGATAAACGGTAAAAAATAGTGCGACGCGCAAAATACCGCGAGTGTGAACTGCACAAAACAGTGCGACGCGCAAAATAGCGCGAGTGATAAACTGTAAAAAACAGTGCCACGCGCAAAATGGCACGAGTGATAAATTGCACAAAACAGTGCGACGAGCAAAATAGCACGAGTGATAAACAGTAAAAAACAGTGCGACGCGCAAAATAGCGCGAGTGTGAACTGCACAAAACAGTGCGACGCGCAAAATAGCGCGAGTGATAAACTGCACAAAACAGTGCGACGCGCAAAATAGGGCAAGTGTGAACTACACAAAACATTGCGACGCGCAAAATAGCGCGAGTGATAAACTGTACAAAACAGTGGGACGCGCAAAATAGCGCGAGTGATAAACTGTAAAAAACAGTGCGACGCGCAAAATAGCACGAGTGAGAACTGCCCAAAACAGTGCAACGCGCAAAATAGCACGAGTGTGAGGCGCCCAAAACAATGCGACGCGCAAAATAGCGCGAGTGATAAAGTACACAAAACAGTGTGATGTGCAAAATAACGCGAGTGTTAAACTGTACAAAACAGTGCGAAGCGCAAAATCGCACGAGTGATAAACTGTAAAAAACAGTGCGACGCGCAAAATAGCACGAGTGATAAACAGCACAAAATAGTGCGATGCGCAAAATAGCGCAATTGTGAACTGCTGAAAACGGTGCGACGCGCAAAATAGCGCGAGTGATAAACTGTAAAAAACAGTGCGACGCGCAAAATAGCTCGAGTGTGAACTGCACAAAACAGTGCGACGCGCAAAATAGCGCGAGTGAGAAACTGTAAAAAACAGTGCGACGCGCAAAATAGCGCGGGTGTGAACTGCACAAAACAGTGCGACGCGCAAAATAGCGCGACCGATAACTGTAAAAAACAGTCCACGTGCAAAATAGCGCGAGTGATAACTGCACAAAACAGTGCGACGAGCAAAATAGCACGAGTGATAAACAGTAAAAACAGTGCGACGCAAAATACGCGCGAGTGTGTGAACTGCACAAAATAGTGCAACGCGCAAACTAGCACGAGTGATAACTGTAAAAAACAGTACGACACGCAAATAGTGCGAGTGTGAACTGCACAAAACAGTGCGACGCGCAATAGCGCGAGTGATAAACTGCACAAAATAGTGTGACGCCAAACAGCGCGAGTGATAAACTGTAAAAAACGGTGCGACTCGCAAAATAGCGCGAGTGTGAACTGCACAACAGCGCGACGTGCAAAATAGCGCGAGTGATAAACGGTAAAAAATAGTGGCGACGCGTAAAATACCGCGAGTGTGAACTGCACAAAACAGTGCGACGCGCAAAATAGCGCGAGTGATAAACTTAAAAACAGTGCCACGCGCAAAATGGCACGAGTGATAAATTGCACAACAGTGCGACGAGCAAAATAGCACGAGTGATAAACAGTTAAGAAACAGTGCGACGCGCAAAACACCGAGTGTGAACTGCACAAAACAGTGCGACGCGCAAAATAGCGCGAGTGATAACTGCACAAAACAGTGCGACGCGCAAAATAGGGCAAGTGTGAACTACACAAAACATTGCGACGCGCAAAATAGCGCGAGTGATAAACTGTACAAAACAGTGGGACGCGCAAAAAAGCGCGAGGGATAACTGTAAAAAACAGTGCGACGCGCAAAATAGCACGAGTGAGAACTGCCCAAAACAGTGCGACGCGCAAAATAGCACGAGTGTGAGGCGCCAAACAATGCGACGGCAAAATAGCGCGAGTGATAAAGTACACAAAACAGTGTGACGCGCAAAATAACGCGAGTGTTAATGTACAAAACAGTGCGAAGCGCAAAATGCACGAGTGATAAACTGTAAAAAACAGTGCGACGCGCAAAATAGCGCGAGTGATAAACAGCACAAAATAGTGCGACGCGCAAAACAGCGCAATTGTGAACTGCTGAAAACGGTGCGACGCGCAAAATAGCGCGAGTGATAAACTGTAAAAAACAGTGCCACGCGCAAAATGGCACGAGTGATAAATTGCACAAAACAGTGCGACGAGCAAAATAGCACGAGTGATAAATAGTAAGAAACAGTGCGACGCGCAAAAACCGCAAGTGTGAACTGCACAAAACAGTGCGACGCGCAAAATAGCGCGAGTGATAAACTGCACAAAACAGTGCGACGCGCAAAATAGGGCAGTTGTGAACTACACAAAACATTGCGACGCGAAAAATAGCGCGAGTGGATAAACTGTACAAAACAGTGGACGCGCAAAATAGCGCGAGTGATAAACTGTAAAAAAACAGTGCGACGCCAAAATAGCACGAGTGAGAACTGCCCAAAATAGTGCGACGCGCAAAATAGCACGAGTGTGAGGCGCCCAAAACAATGCGACGCGCAAAATAGCGCGAGTGATAAAGTACAAAAACAGTGTGATGCGCAAAATAACGCGAGTGTTAAACTGTACAAAACAGTGCGAAGCGCAAAATAGCACGAGTGATAAACTGTAAAAAACAGTGCGACGCGCAAAATAGCGCGAGTGATAAACAGCACAAAATAGTGCGACGCGCAAAATAGCGCAATTGTGAACTGCTGAAAACGGTGCGACGCGCAAAATAGCGCGAGTGATAAACTGTAAAAAAATAGTGCGACGCGCAAAATAGCTCGAGTGTGAATGCACAAAACAGTGCGACGCGCAAAATAGCGCGAGTGAGAAACTGTAAAAAACAGTGCGACGCGCAAAATAGCGCGGGTGTGAATGCACAAACAGTGCGACGCGCAAAATAGTGCGACGATAAAACTGTAAAAAACAGTCCCACGTGCAAAATAGCGCGAGTGATAAACTGCACAAAACAGTGCGACGCGCAAAATAGCGCGAGTGATAAACTGCACAAAACAGTGCGACGAGCAAAATAGCAAAATGGCGAGTGATAAACTGTTAAAAACAGTGCGCACGCAAAATAGCGCTAGTGTGAACTGCACAAAACAGGCCGACACGCAAAAATACGCGAGTGTTAAACTGTACAAAACAGTGCGAAGCGCAAAATAGCACGAGTGATAAACTGTAAAAACAGTGCGACGCGCAAATAGCGCGAGTGATAACAGCACAAAATAGTGCGACGCGCAAAAGCGCAATTGTGAACTGCTGAAAACGGTGCGACGCGCAAAATAGCGCGAGTGATAAACTGTAAAAAACAGTGCGACGCGCAAAATAGCTCGAGTGTGAACTGCACAAAACAGTGCGACGCGCAAAATAGCGCGGGTGTGAACTGTACAAAACAGTGCGACGCGCAAAATAGCGCGACCGATAAACTGTAAAAAACAGTCCCACGTGCAAAATAGCGCGAGTGATAAACTGCACAAAACAGTGCGATGAGCAAAATAGCACGAGTGATAAATAGTAAAAAACAGTGCGACGCGCAAAATAGCGCGAGTGTGAACTGCACAAAAAGTGCAACGCGCAAACTAGCACGAGTGATAAACTGTAAAAAAACAGTACGACACGCAAAATAGTGCGAGTGTGAACTGCACAAAACAGTGCGACGCGCAAAATAGCGCGACGAGTGATAAACTGCACAAAATAGTGCGACGCGCAAAAATAGCGACGAGTGATAAACTGTAAAAAACGGTGCGACTCGCAAAATAGCGCGAGTGTAACTGCACAAACAGCGCGACGTGCAAAATAGCGCGAGTGATAACGGTAAAAACATAGTGCGACGCGTAAAATACCCGGAGTGTGAACTGCACAAAACAGTGCGAACGCGCAAAAATAGCAGCGAGTGATGAAACTGTAAAAAACAGTGCCACGCGCAAAATGGCACGTGGTGATAAATTGCCACAAAACAGTGCGACGAGCCAAAATAGCACGAGTGATAAATAGTAAGAAACAGTGCGACGCGCAAAACACCGCAAGTGTGAACTGCACAAAACAGTGCGACGCGCAAAATAGCGCGAGTGATAAACTGCACAAAACAGTGCGACGCGCAAAATAGGGCAAGTGTGAACTACACAAAACATTGCAACGCGCAAAATAGCGCGAGTGATAAACTGTACAAAACAGTGGGACGCGCAAAATAGCGCGAGTGATAAACTGTAAAAAACAGTGCGACGCGCAAAATAGCACGAGTGAGAACTGCCCAAAACAGTGCGACGCGCAAAATAGCACGAGTGTGAGGCGCCCAAAACAATGCGACGCGCAAAATAGCGCGAGTGATAAAGTACACAAAACAGTGTGACGCGCAAAATAACGCGAGTGTTAAACTGTACAAAACAGTGCGAAGCGCAAAATAGCACGAGTGATAAACTGTAAAAAACAGTGCGACGCGCAAAATAGCGCGAGTGATAAACAGCACAAAATAGTGCGACGCGCAAAACAGCGCAATTGTGAACTGCTGAAAACGGTGCGACGCGCAAAATAGCGCGAGTGATAAACTGTAAAAAACAGTGCGACGCGCAAAATAGCTCGAGTGTGAACTGCACAAAACAGTGCGACGCGCAAAATAGCGCGAGTGAGAAACTGTAAAAAACAGTGCGACGCGCAAAATAGTGCGACCGATAAACTGTAAAAAATAGTCCCACGTGCAAAATAGCGCGAGTGATAAACTGCACAAAATAGTGCGACGCGCAAAATAGCGCGAGTGATAAACTGCACAAAACAGTGCGACGAGCAAAATAGCGCGAGTGATAAACTGTTAAAAACAGTGCGACGCACAAAATAGCGCTAGTGTGAACTGCACAAAACAGTGCGACACGCAAAATAACGCGAGTGTTAAACTGTACAAAACAGTGCGAAGCGCAAAATAGCACGAGTGATAAACTGTAAAAAACAGTGCGACGCGCAAAATAGCGCGAGTGATAAACAGCACAAAATAGTGCGACGCGCAAAATAGCGCAATTGTGAACTGCTGAAAACGGTGCGACGCGCAAAATAGCGCGAGTGATAAACTGTAAAAAACAGTGCGACGCGCAAAATAGCGCGAGTGATAAACTGTAAAAAACAGTGCGACGCGCAAAATAGCTCGAGTGTGAACTGCCCAAAACAGTGCGACGCGCAAAATAGCGCGAGTGAGAAACTGTAAAAAACAGTGCGACGCGCAAAATAGCGCGGGTGTGAACTGCACAAAACAGTGCGACGCGCAAAATAGCGCGACCGATAAACTGTAAAAAATAGTCCCACGTGCAAAATAGCGCGAGTGATAAACTGCACAAAACCGTGCGACGAGCAAAATAGCACGAGTGATAAACAGCAAAAAACAGTGCGACGCGCAAAATAGCGCGAGTGTGAACTGCACAAAACAGTGCAACGCGCAAACTAGCACGAGTGATAAACTGTAAAAAACAGTACGACACGCAAAATAGTGCGAGTGTGAACTGCACAAAACAGTGCGACGCGCAAAATAGCGCGAGTGATAAACTGCACAAAATAGTGCGACGCGCAAAACAGCGCGAGCGATAAACTGTAAAAAACGGTGCGACTCGCAAAATAGCGCGAGTGTGAACTGCACAAAATAGCGCGACGTGCAAAATAGCGCGAGTGATAAACGGGTAAAAAATAGTGCGACGCATAAAAATACCGCGAGTGTGAACTGCACAAAACAGTGCGACGCGCAAATTACTGCGAGTGATAAACTGTAAAAAAACAGTGCCACGCGCAAAATAGCACGAGTGATAAATTGCACAAAACAGTGCGACGAGCAAAATAGCACGAGTGATAAACAGTAAGAAACAGTGCGACGCGCAAAACACCGCGAGTGTGAACTGCACAAAACAGTGCGACGCGCAAAATAGCGCGAGTGATAAACTGCACAAAACAGTGCGACGCGCAAAATAGGGCAAGTGTGAACTACACAAAACATTGCGACGCGCAAAATAGCGCGAGTGATAAACTGTACAAAACAGTGGGACGCGCAAAATAGCGCGATGATAGTATGAAACTGTAAAAAACAGTGCGACGCGCAAAATAGCACGAGTGAGAACTGCCCAAAACAGTGCGACGCGCAAAAGAGCACGAGTGTGAGGCGCCCAAAACAATGCGACGCGCAAAATAGCGCGAGTGTAAAGTACACAAAACAGTGTGAGCGCAAAATAACGCGTTTAAACTGTACAAAACAGTGCGAAGCGCAGCAAAATAGCACGAGTGATAAACTGTAAAAAAACAGTGCGACGCGCAAAATAGCGCGAGTGAAACAGCAAAAAAATAGTGCGACGCGCAAAATTGCGCAATTGTGAACTGCTAAAAACGGTGCGACGCGCAAAATAGCGCGAGTGATAAACTGTAAAAAACAGTGCGACGCGCAAAATAGCTCGAGTGTGAACTGCACAAAACAGTGCGACGCGCAAAATAGCGCGAGTGAGAAACTGTAAAAAACAGTGCGACGCGCAAAATAGCGCGAGTATGAACTGCACAAAACAGTGCGACGCGCAAAATAGCGCGAGTGATAAACTGTAAAAAACAGTGCCACGTGCAAAATAGCGCGAGTGATAAACTGCACAAAACAGTGCGACGAGCAAAATAGCACGAGTGATAAACAGTAAAAAACAGTGCGACGCGCAAAATAGCGCGAGTGTGAACTGCACAAAACAGTGCAACGCGCAAACTAGCACGAGTGATAAACTGTAAAAAACAGTACGACACGCAAAATAGTGCGAGTGTGAACTGCACAAAACAGTGCGACGCGTAAAATAGCGCGTGTGATAAACTGCACAAAACAGTGCGACGCGCAAAATAGCGCGAGTGATAAACTGTAAAAAACAGTGCGACACGCAAAATAGCCAGAGTGTCAACTGCACAAAACAGTGCGACATGCAAAATAGCGCGAGTGATAAACTGTAAAAAACAGTGCGGCGCGCAAAATGACGCTAGTGATAAACCGCACAAAACAGTGCGACGCGCAAAATAGCGCGATGATAAACTGTAAAAAACAGTGCGACGCGCAAAATAGCGCGACTATGAATTGCACAAAACGGTGTGACGCCAAAATAGCGCAAGTGAGAAACTGTAAAAAACAGTGTGACGTGCAAAATACCGCGAGTATGAACTGCACAAAACAGTGCGACGCGCAAAATAGCGCGAGTGATAAACTGTAAAAAAACAGTGCGACGCGCAAAATAGCGTGAGTGTGAACTGCACAAAACAGTGCGACGCGCAAAATAGCGCGTGTGATAAACTGCACAGAACAGTACGACGCGCAAAATAGCGCCAGTGATAAACTGTAAAAAACAGTGCGACGTGCAAAATAGCGCGAGTGTGAACTGCACAAAACAGTGCGACGCGCAAAATAGCACGAGTGATAAACTGTAAGAAACAGTGCGACGCGCAAAATACCGCGAGTGTGAACTGCACAAAACAGTGCTTCGCGCAAAATAGCGCGAGTGATAAACTGTAAAAAACAGTGCCACGCGTAAAATGGCACGAGTGATAAATTGCACAAAACAGTGCGACGAGCAAAATACCACGAGTGATAAACAGTAAAAAACAGTGTGAACTGCACAAAAACAGTAAAAAACGTGTCAAATACCGCGAGTGTGAACTGCACAAAATAGTGCGACGCGCAAAATAGCGCGAGTGACAAACTGTAAAAAACAGTGCGACGCGCAAAATAGCGCAAGTGATAAAATGTAAAAAACAGTGCGACGCGCAAAATAGCGCGAGTGTGAAAAGCACAAAACAGTGCGACGGGCAAAATAGCGCGAGTGATAAACTGCACAAAACAGTGCGACGCGCAAAATAGCGCAAGTGATAAACTGCACAAAACAGTGCGACGCGCAAAATAGCGCAGTGATAAATTGTAAAAAACAGTGCGACGTGCAAAATAGCGCGAGTGATAAACGGCATAAAACGGTGCGACGCGCAAAATAGTGCATGTGATAAACTGCACAAAACAATGCGACGCGCAAAATAGCACGAGTGATAAACTGCACAAAACAGTGCGACACGCAAAATAGCGCGAGTGATAAACTGTAAAAAACAGTGCGATGCGCAAAATAGCGCGAGTGTGAATTGCACAAAACAGTGCGACGCGCAAAATAGCGCAAGTGATAAACTGTAAAAAACAGTGCGACGTGTCAAATACCTGTAACAACGCCCGCGGGGACCTCGCTACAGCTCGGACTCCCTTTTGTTTTGTTGCGGTCCTAAATCTGAACCAAAGAGTCCAACTCTGGCAAATCGTTTTTGAGAAAAACAAATTTTTGAAAAGAAGTGCCAAACATGGACTGCTTTGCCAGATTACAGAGTCGCCACCTAAATATTTTTAAAATGGGAAATTTAGGAAACCCTGACTCGGTGCCGAAGGCCACGTGTCCGTCATCACCAAATGTCTTGGCTCGGGAGCTTGGGTACGATCGGGGAAGGTCAGCTATGAGCACCCCCTTTCGCCCGTCCGAAGACCGGCCTCTACTAACCGTGATATCCAATTTTGAAAAACGTTACGTGTTCTTATTCCGGTTATTAGCCTAGAATTTACTATGTTATGCGCGCAGCAAACAAGTATAGACCAGATTGCCTAATTTTGGGATAAACATTGCATATCCGTTCGTTTTGAAAGCGCTTTGAAATTTGCTACTCGCAAGTAGGCTAAAACACGGATTTCAATGAGTTTTTCCAACTCAAACAATCCAACCTTCACCCACAGGCATTCAAGCAGTTATATCACATAAGCAGCTAGCCTCATGGTAATCATGCTGTCATGGTAACATTCACACGCATGCGATATGCTAAGGCATAAATACTTACATCGTACTCCGTGCCAAAACAATAAACTAGTTAGCAGACATGCATGTCCCTAGGCCATGTTAAGTGGCTAATGCAACACAGGCAAGGATGTAATTTAGAGTAGGCTCGGCTAACCCTAAAATGGCACGTGAAATGCTACAATTATCACGTATTCAATTTGGAATTGAAAGTACGATGCAGTTTGTATGATGTACCGAGCCCGGTGCATGTAAACAAATGGATGGATGCACGCATGCATTGCATAAGGTATGCTAAAAATAGACGTGCCCTAATCTACCATCATAAGCAGGTAAATAAAAGGGAAGAAAGAAATGGGGATTGGAAGACATACACCCACTCACACACACTTATTACAATTATGCCCTCGCGTAGAGGGTCCGAATAAATAATACAGTCCGAAAATGAAAGAATAATACAGTCCGAAATATACAGTCCGAATAATATACAAATTAAACTAAGAAAGCTGTAAACTGGCATGCAAGCCAGGGGCTGCCTCGATTATGATGAATGATGTATGCTGGGCTGCCTTGTGCGGAAATCCACTGGGATACCCCAATTAGCCTCTGTTTGCAATGTTCCTCGAAATGCGTGCCCGACTCCGAAAAAGTTGCTGATTCTTCATTTGCTGCAACAGAGGCAGGAAAGGGGCATAGCAATGTATTTCACAAATATATGCATGCCTCGATTCTCGTGCCACCAATCACGCATATCGATGCATGATGGCCGAGGAGCCGAATTGCACAACTCAATATAGGATGAATGCGTATGAATGCTATAACAAAACCTAACTCCATCATGGGTAATCCGGAGCGTCGGTGACTTGGGAATTGAGACCCGTTCCGTCACTCGGAGTACGAAACGTGCCTCGTTTCCCGTGCCCGGGCTAACTCCTATCCCGAACACGATGCAATATGCATGATATGCATGAAATGCAACTAAGATACAATCCTAACATACACAATGCTATGAAAATGAGATGCCTCGAAATGCGTGCACACGGGCACGCAAACCGAGGCGATGATCCTAAGGCATGAAATGGCATAGAAATAATATGCAAACATGCAAATGAAACTTCAGCACTCACAAATGATGCAAAACAGTCCCGAAAGGTGGGGAAATGACACCAAATGCACGGAATGGTCTCGAAATGCGATATTAAGCACCCGAAATGGCCTACAGCCATACTAAACATGCATAATTGGTACATGACATGCAAAACAGTAGCAAGGCAGCCCCAAAATAACATTTTTTTACAGTACAAAACATGGCGAAATAGTAAGCATAGATAGGACAACAATGGCATGCAAAAGTGGGGCAAGAGGGGTATTGAAACAAGTGATGTGTGCGATGCTCAAACTGAAAAATTTCCTTCTACAACACTGATGAGGGACTAAAAATATGAACATTTACAGTAGATGACATCCCCAAAATAAGTATGCAAACTTGCTAAAAATGTCATGCAAGAATGAAGCCAACAAAGGCTAGAACATGAGGTATGCCATACATTCATCAAACCAGAAAAGACCTTAATAAATATGTCAAGAAGATCAAAATATGACTCTTTCCAGTTCTGATGATGGCCTAAAACAGAAGCTAGATAAGCTTAAAAAAGCATGCAAAAATGGGGGTCAAAGAGGGGTATAAAGACAAGCACAACATGGAGACCCCAACAAGGTTGATCCCTTCTACAATGTTGTAGAGGGACACAAAAAAAGCCTACTCACAGTTCATGACATGCTCCAAAACAGACTACATGTAGGTCAAACAAATCATGCAAATTTACGGTAAATTGGAGGAATTGTGAAGCAAGTGCATGATAGAGAGGCCAAACATGGTTTAGCCCTTCTTAAATGTTGAATAGGGGATCAAAATAGGCCCACTCACAGTTTACATTATGCTCGAAAACAGATCACTCTTAGGCCAAATATTCAATGCAAAATATTGACATACAAGATGATATTGAAACAAGTGCAAGATGGAGGGCTCAAACAGGGTTGAGCCCTTGAACAAACATGAATAAAAGCTCAAAATAGACCTAGTTTTAGTTAAGGTCGGAGCTCAAAACAATAAGCAAGTAGGCTTAAGAAAAGAGGCAAGAAAGTGTTACAAAGAGGGAAATGAGAACTTATGAAAGACCACTCTTTCTTTGCTTCTTGGCTTGAGAAATGTTGCTTCTAAGCCCTAAGAACCTCTTCTTGTTTCTAGATGGAGTGGTGGTGGTGGTGGTGCTTGGTAGTAATGAAGAAATGGCCAAGGATTTGAGAGGTTTGGAACTTGAAAGTGTAGAGAGAGGGATTTTGTAGAGTGAGAAGCTCCCAAAAACTTGCCCTTTTTGTTCAACCTTAGGCAATATGAGATATAAGGCTCTATATATATCAAAATAAGAGCTTTTGGTCGAAATATCCCAATTGAAAATATCTGGTACAGTGTATTGATAAATATCTGTCAAAAATCTGAGTTCTGGGCACTTTTGGCCGGCCGGCAATCTTTTGTGCCGGTCGGCAACCTTTTGTGCCGGTAGGTAGCCGGTAAGGTCAAAAAGTGCCAATGGAACTCCAGATTGAAGCCCCGGAAGTTAGCTTTCCAATGGCGCAAACCTTGCATTAAAATTCCTCCTGTGGAAAAAGTTATGCAGTTTCCGTAAAGCCGCGCAGATTCAGTCCAACCGGGCTTCAACCAACCATATCTCCTCCCCTCAAATCTGGACTTAGGAGATTCTTGAGTGCAAAATGAAGCCCGGAAGTAAGCTTTCAATGGTGGTGGCCTCATATTTTAATTCCTCTTGTGCAAAGAGTTACGCCCGTTTCGGTGAAGCCGCGCAGACTTTTCTCCTTCCCGGATTCATGCTGAACCACTCCCAAACTAGTTTTCTCCCCTCTTCTCCTCTTTTCTTCAACTTCAAACCCCTAAGTAAGGTGTTTTGAAAGATTTTTCAAAGATTTCATCTCTCTTTCATTCATCTCCCTTTGTCCTTGCTCGGTTTACCGAAAAGCGCAACATTTACTGAAATGCGAGCGTCGGAACATCGTGGGAATTTCATTTCAAAAATTTTTGAAAGAGAGGGTTTTAAGGTATAAAAACCATCCAAAATGATTTTGGTCCAAAATGGGGTGTGAAGTTGAGATCTCTCTCTCTCTCCTTGCCTTGAAGAAATTGGACCTGTGCCCTGCACACATTTCATCATCGAGCAAACCATCAGTGGTGCCCAAGTCTTAAGGGCGGTCAAAAATGGGGTGTCTACAATACCGCGAGTGTGAACTGCACAAAATAGTGCGACGCGCAAAATAGCGCGAGTGACAAACTGTAAAAAATAGTGCGACGCGCAAAATAGCGCGAGTGACAAACTGTAAAAAATAGTGCGACGCGCAAAATAGCGCGAGTGATAAAATGTAAAAAAACAGTTCGACGCGCAAAATAGCGCGAGTGTGAAAAGCACAAAACAGTGCGACGGGCAAAATAGCGCGAGTGATAAACTGCACAAAACAGTGCGACGCGCAAAATAGCGCAGTGATAAATTGTAAAAAACAGTGCGACGTGCAAAATAGCGCGAGTGATAAACGACATAAAACGGTGCAACGCGCAAAATAGTGCAAGTGATAAACTACACAAAACAATGCGACGCGCAAAATAGCACGAGTGATAAACTGCACAAAACAGTGCGACACGCAAAATAGCGCGAGTGATAAACTGTAAAAAACAATGCGACGCGCAAAATAGCGCGAGTGACAAACGGAATAAAACGGTGCGACACAAAATAGTGCGAGTGATAAACTGTAAAAAACAGTGCGACGCGCAAAATAGCGCGAGTGTGAACCGCACAAAACTGTGCGATGCTGAAAATAGCGTGAGTGAGAAACTGCACAAAACAATGCGAGGCGCAAAATAGCACGAGTGATAAACTGCACAAAATAGTGCGACGCGCAAAATACCGCGATTGATAAATTGTAAAAAACAGTGCGACGCGCAAAATAGCGCGAGTGAGAATTGCCCAAAACAGTGCAACGCGCAAAATAGCGCGAGTGTGAGCCGCACAAAACAATGCGACGCGCAAAATAGCACGAGTGATAAACTGCACAAAACAGTGGGAAGCGCAAAATAGCGCGAGTGATATGCTGTAAAAAACAGTGCGACGCTTAAAATAGTGCAAGTGTGAACTGCACAAAACAGTGCGATGCGCAAAATAGCGCGAGTGATAAACTATAAAAAACAGTGCGACGCGCAAAATACCGCGAGTGTGAACAGCACAAAACAGTGCGACGCGCAAAATAGCGCGAGTGATAAACTGTAAAAAACAGTGCGACGCGCAAAATAGCGCAAGTGTGAACTGCTCAAAACTGTGCGACACGTAAAATAGCGCGACTGATAAACTGCACAAAACAGTGCGACGCGCAAAATAGCGCGAGTGATAAACTGTAAAAAATAGTGCCACGCACAAAATAGTGCGAGTGATAAACTGCACAAAACAGTGCAACGAGCAAAATAGCATGAGTGATAAATTGTAAAAAACAGTGCGACGCACAAAATAGCACTAGTGTGAACTGCACAAAACAGTGCAACGCACAAAATAGCGCGAGTGATAAACTGCACAAAACAGTGCGATGTGCAAAATAGCGCGAGTGATAAACTGTAAAAAACAGTGCGACGCGCAAAATAGCGCAAGTGTGAACTGCTCAAAACTGTGCGACACGTAAAATAGCGCGACTGATAAACTGCACAAAACAGTGCGACGCGCAAAATAGCGCGAGTGATAAACTGTAAAAAATAGTGCCACGCACAAAATAGTGCGAGTGATAAACTGCACAAACAGTGCAACGAGCAAAATAGCATGAGTGATAAATTGTAAAAACAGTGCGACGCACAAAATAGCACTAGTGGAACTGCCAAAACAGTGCAACGCACAAAATAGCGCGAGTGATAAACTGCACAAAACGTGCGATGTGCAAAATAGCGCGAGTGATAACTCTAAAAAACAGTGCGACGCGCAAAATAGCACGAGTGTGAACTGCACAAAAAGTGTGACGCGGAAAATAGCGCGAGTGATAAACTCCACAAAATAGTGCGACGCGCAAAATAGCACGATTGTGAACTGCACAAAACAGTGCGACACGCAAAATAGCGCGAGTGATAAACGACATAAAACGGTGCAACGCGCAAAATAGTGCGAGTGATAAACTGTAAAAAACAGTGCGACGCGTAAAATACGCGTGTGTGAACCGCACAAAACTGTGCGACACGCAAAATAGCGCGAGTGATAAATGCACAAAACAATGCGACGCGCAAAATAGCACGAGTGATAAACTGTACAAAACAGTGCGACACGCAAAATAGCGCGAGTGATAAACGGCATAAAACGGTGCGACGCGCAAAATAGTGCGAGTGATAAACTGTAAAAAACAGTGCGATGCGTAAAATAGCGCGAGTGTGAACAGCACAAAACTGTGCGACACGCAAAATAGCGCGAGTGATAAACTGCACAAAACAATGCGATGCGCAAAATAGCACGAGTGATGAACTGCACAAAACAGTGTGACACGCAAAATAGTGCGATGATAACGCATAAAACGGTGCGACGCGCAAAATAGTGCGAGTGATAAACTGTAAACAACAGTGCGACGCGCAAAATAGCGCGAGTGTGAACCGCACAAAACTGTGCGACACGCAAAATAGCGCGAGTGATAAACTGCACAAAACAATGCGACGCGCAAAATAGCACGAGTGATAACTGACAACAACAGTGCGATATGCAAAATAGCGCGAGTGATAACTGTAAAAAAACAGTGCGACGCGCAAAATAGCGCGAGTGTGAACTGCACAAAACAGTGCGACGCGCAAAATAGCGCGAGTGATAAACTGCATGAAACAGTGCGACGCGCAAAATAGCGCGAGTGATACACTGTAAAAAATAGTGCGATGCACAAAATAGCGCGAGTGATAAACTGCACAAAATAGTGCGACGCGCAAAATAGCGCGAGTGATAAACTGTAAAAAACAGTGCGACGCGCAAAATAGCGCCAGTGATATACTGCACAAAACAGTGCGACTCGCAAAATAGCGCCAGTGATAAACTATAAAAAACCGTGCGACGCGCAAAATAGTGCGTGTGTGAACTGCACAAAACAGTGCGACACGCAAAATAGCGCGGGTGTGAGCCGCACAAAACTGTGCGACGCGCAAAATAGCGCGAGTGATAAACTGCACAAAACAGTGCGACGCGCAAAATAGCACGAGTGATAAACTGTAACAAACAGTTCGACGCGCAAAATGGCGAGAGTGATAAACTCTAAAAAACAGTGCGACGCGCAAAATAGCGCGAGTGTGAACAGCACAAAACAGTGCGACGCGCAAAATAGCGCGAGTGATAAACTGCACAAAACGGTGCGACGCGCAAAATAGCACGAGTGATAAACTGTAAAAAACAGTTCGACGCGCAAAGTAGCGCGAGTGTGAACTGCACAAAACAGTGCGACGCGCAAACTAGCACGAGTGATAAACTGCACAAAATAGTGCGACGCGCAAAATAGCGCGAGTGTGAACTGCACAAAACAGTGCAACGCGCAAAATAGCGCGAGTGATAAACCGCACAAAACAGTGCGTCGCGCAAAATAGCGCGAGAGTGAACAGCACAAAACAGTGCAACGCGCAAAATAGCGCGAGTGATAAACTGCACAAAACGGTGCGACGCGCAAAATAGGACGAGTGATAAACTGTAAAAAACAGTGCGACGTGCAAAATAGCGCGCGTGCGAACTGCACAAAACAGTGCGGCGCGCAAACTAGCGCGAGTGATAAACTGCACAAAATAGTGCGACGCGCAATATAGCGCGATTGAGAACTGCACAAAACAGTGCGACGCGCAAAATAGCGCGAGTGATAAACTGCACAAAACAGTCCGACGCGCAAAATAGTGCGAGGGATAAACTTTAAAAAACAGTGCGACGCACAAAATAAAGCGAGTGTGAACAGCACAAAACAGTGCGACGCGCAAAATAGCGCGAGTGATAAACTGCACAGAACGATGCGACGCACAAAATAGCACGAGTGATAAACTGTAAAAAACAGTTCGACGCGCAAAGTAGCGCGAGTGTGAACTGCACAAAACAGTGCGACGCGCAAACTAGCACGAGTGATAAACTGCACAAAATAGTGCGACGCGCAAAATAGCGCGAGTGTGAACTGCACAAAACAGTGCAACGCGCAAAATAGCGCGACTGATAAACCGCACAAAACAGTGCGTCGCGCAAAATAGCGCGAGAGTGAACAGTACAAAACAGTGCAACGCGCAAAATAGCGCGAGTGATAAACTGCACAAAATAGTGCGACGCGCAAAATAGCTCGATTGTGACCTGCACAAAACAGTGCGACGCGCAAAATAGCGCGAGGGAGAAACTGCACCAAACAGTGCGACGCGCAAAATAGCGCGAGTGATAAACTGAAAGAAACAGTGCGACGCGGAAAATAGCGCGAGTGAGAACTGCACAAAACAGTGCGACGCGCCAAATAGCGCGAGTGATAAACTGCACGAAACAGTGCGACGCGCAAAATAGCGTGAGTGAGAACCGCACAAAACAGTGCGACGCGTAAAATAGCGCGAGAGTGAACTGCACAATACAGTGCGACGCGCAAAATAGCGCGAGTGATAAACCACACAAAACAGTGCGATGCGGAAAATAGCGAGAGGGATAAACTGTAAAAAACAGTGCGACGAGCAAAATAGCGCGAGTGATAAACTGCACAGAACGGTGCGACGCGCAAAATACCACGAGCGATAAACGGTAAAAAACAGTGCGACGCGCAAAATAGTGCAAGTGTGAACTGCACAAAATAGTGCGACGCGCAAAATAGCGCGGGTGAGAACCGCACAAAACAGTGCGACGCGCAAAATAGCGTGAGTGTGAACTGCACAAAACAATGCGACGCGCAAAATAGCGCGAGTGATAAACCACACAAAACAGTGCGACGCGCAAAATAGCGACAGGGATAAACTGTAAAAAACAGTGCGACGCGCAAAATAGCGCGAGTGATAAGCTGCACAAAACGGTGCGACGGGCAAAATAGCACGAGTGATAAACTGTAAAAAACAGTGCGACGCGCAAAATAGCGCGAGTGTGAACTGCACAAAACAGTGCAACGCGCAAACTAGCGCGAGTGATAAACTGCACAAAATAGTGCGATGCGCAAAATAGCGCGATTGTGAACTGCACAAAACAGTGCGACGCGCAAAATAGCGCGAGTGACAAACTGCACCAAACAGTGCGACGCGCCAAATAACGCGAGTGAGAACCGCACAAAACAGTGCGACGCGCAAAATAGCGCGAGTGTGAACCGCACAAAATAGTGCGACGCACAAAATAGCGCGAGTGATAAACTGGAAAAAACAGTGCGACGCGGAAAATAGCACGAGTTTGAGCTGCACAAAAGAGTGCGACGCGCAAAATAGCGCCAGTCATAAACTGTAAAAAACAGTGCGACGCGCAAAATAGCGTGAGTGTGAACTGCACAAAACAGTGCGACGCGCAAACTAGCGCGAGTGATAAACTGCACAAAATAGTGCGACACGCAAAAGAGCGCGATTGTGAACTGCAGAAAATAGTGCGGCGCGCAAAATAGCGTGAGTGATAAACTGTAAAAAACAGGGCAACTCGCAAAATAGCGCGAGCGTGAACTGCACAAAACGGTGCGACGCCCAAAATAGCACGAGTGATAAACTGCAAGAAACAGTGCGACGCGGAAAATAGCGCGAGTGAGAACTGCACAAAACAGTGCATCGCGCAAAATAGCGCGAGTGATAAACTGCACGAAACAGTGCGACGCGCAAAATAGCGCGAGTGATAAACTGCACCAAACAGTGCGAGGCGTGAAATAGCGCGAGTGAGAACCGCAAAAAACAGTGCGACGCGCAAAATAGCGCGAGTGTGAACTGCACAAAATGGTGCGACGCGCAAAATAGCGCGAGTGATAAACCGCACAAAACAGTGCGACGCGCAAAATAGCGCGAGGGATAAACTGTAAAAAATAGTGCGACGCGCAAAATAGCGCGAGTGTGAACAGCACAAAACAGTGCGACGCGCAAAATAGCGCGAGTGATAAACTGCACAAAACGGTGCGACGCGCAAAATAGCACGAGTGATAAACTGTAAAAAACAGTGCGACGCGCAAAATAGCGAGAGTGTGAACTGCACAAAACAGTGCAACGCACAAACTAGCGCGAGTGATGAACTGCACAAAATAGTGCGACACGCAAAATAGTGCGAATGTGAACTGCACAAAACAGT
Source organism: Camellia japonica (assembly GCA_030407325.1). Lineage (NCBI taxonomy): Eukaryota > Viridiplantae > Streptophyta > Magnoliopsida > Ericales > Theaceae > Camellia > Camellia japonica. The sequence goes on along the minus strand of JAPPVO010003633.1, from coordinate 11,771 downwards.
GCGACGCGCAAAATAGCGCGAGTCAGAACCGCACAAAACAGTGTGACGCGCAAAATAGCGCGAGTGTGAACTGCACAAAACAGTGCAACGCGCAAAATAGCGTGAGTCAGAACCGCACAAAACAGTACGACGCGCAAAATAGCGCGAGTGTGAACCGCACAAAACAGTGCGACGCGCAAAATAGCGCGAGTGATAAACTGTAACAAACAGTGCGACGCGAAAAATAGCGCGAGTGATAAACTGCACAAAACAGTGTGACGCGCAAAATAGCGCGAGTGATAAACTGTAAAAAACAGTGCGACGCGCAAAATAGCGCGAGTGTGAACTGCACAAAACAGTGCGACGCGCAAACTAGCGCGAGTGATAAACTGCACAAAATAGTGCGACGCGCAAAATAGCGCGATTGTGAACTGCACAAAACAGTGCGACGCGCAAAATAGCGCGAGTGATAAACTGTAAAAAACAGTGCAACGCGCAAAATAGCGCGAGTGTGAACTGCACAAAACAGTGCGACGCGCAAAATAGCGCGAGTGATAAACTGTAAAAAACAGTGCGACGCGGAAAATAGCGCGAGTGAGAACTGCACAAAACAGTGCGACGCGCAGAATTGCGCGAATGATAAACTGCATGAAACGGTGCGACGCGCGAAATAGCGCGAGTGAGAACCGCACAAAACAGTGCGACGCAAAAAATAGGGCGAGTGTGAATTGCACAAAACAGGGCGACACGCAAAATAGCGCGAGGGATAAACTGTAAAAAACAGTGCGACGCGCAAAATAGCGCGAGTGATAAACTGCACAAAACGGTGTGACGTGCAAAATAGCACGAGTGATAAACTGTAAAAAACAGTGCGACGCGCAAAATAGCGCGAGTGTGAACTGCACAAAACAGTGCGTCGCGCAAAATAGCGCGAGTGATAAACAGCACAAAACAGTGCGACGCGCAAAATAGCGCCACTGATAAACTGTAAAAAACAGTGCGACGCGCAAAATAGCACGAGTGTGAACTGCACAAAACAGTGCGACGCGCAAACTAGAGCGAGTGATAAACTGCACAAAATAGTGCGACGCGCAAAATAGCGCGAGTGTGAACTGCACAAAACAGTGCGACCCGCAAAATAGTGGGAGTGATAAACTGTAAGAAACAGTGGGACGCGGAAAATAGCGCGAGTGAGAACTGCACAAAACAGTGCGACGCGCAAAATAACGCAAGTGATAAACTGCACGAAATAGTGCGACGCGCAAAATAGCGCGAGTGATCAACTGCACCAAACAGTGCGACGCGCAAAATAGCGCGAGTGAGAACCGCACCAAACAGTGCGACGCGCAAAATAGCACGAGTGAGTACCGCACAAAACAGTGTGACGCGCAAAATAGCGCGAGTTTGAACCTCACAAAACTGTGCGACGCGCAAAATCGCGCGAGTGATAAACGGCACGAAACAGTGCGACGCGCAAAATAGCGCGAGTGATAAACTGTAAAAAGCAGTGCGACGCGCAAAATAGCACGAGTGTGAACAGCACAAAACAGTGTGACGCGCAAAATAGTGCGAGTGATAAACTGTAAAAAACAGTGCGACGCGTAAAATTGCGCGAGTGAGAACGGCACAAAACCGTGCGACGCGTAAAATAGCACGAAGGTGAACTACACAAAATAGTGCGACGCGCAAAATAGCGCGAGTGATAAGCTGCACGAAACAGTGCGACGCGCAAAATAGCGCGAGGGATAAACTGCACCAAACAGTGCGACGCGCAAAATAGCGCGAGTGAGAACCGCACAAAACAATGCTACGCGCAAAATAGCGCGAGCGATAAACTGCACAAAACGGTGCGACGCGCAAAATAGCGCGAGTTTGAACTGCACAAAACAATGCTACGAAACAGTGCGACGCGCGAACTAGCGCGAGTTATAAACTGTACAAATTAGTGTGACGCGCAAAATAGCGCGATTGTGAACTGCACAAAACAGTGCGACGCGCCAAATAGCGCGAGTGATAAACTGTAAAAAACAGTGCAATGCGCAAAATAGCTCGAGTGTGAACTGCACAAAACAGTGCGACGCGCAAAATAGCGCGAGTGATAAACTGTAAAAAATAGTGTGACGCCGAAAATAGCGCGAGTGAGAACTGCACAAAACAGTGCGACGCGCAAAATAGCGCGAGTGATAAACTGCACCAAACAGTGCGACGCGCAAAATAGTGCGAGTGATATCCGCACCAAACAGTGCGACGCACAAAATAGCGCGAGTGAGAACCGCACAAAACAGTGCGACGCACAAAATAGCGCGAGTGTGAACCGCACAAAACAGTGCGACGCGGAAAATAGCGCGAGTGTGAACCGCACAAAACAGTGCGACGCGCAAAATAGCGCGAGTGATAAACTGCACAAAATAGTGCGAAGTCTACTTTAGCTTTTATTGTTTTAAATTACAGCCAAATACCGGAGTGGAAACGTAAAAGTTCTTCTTTCTTAGTATTTGGATTTAATTGTTTTAATATGCCACCAAATCCTACATCTGAGGCATCAGTTTCAACAATCTTGTTCTATTCTGGATGAGGTATACTTAAACAAGGTAGAGTCTGGACTTCTGCTTTGATTTTCTTAATGGCTGCCGTATGTTCTGAATTCCAAGGAGGAGGATTCTTTCGAAGTCTACTGGAAAGGATGGTTGCATCAGTAGCAAGATTAGGGTAATAATCATGAATGTAATTCAAACTACCCAAAAATCTCTGTAATTGAGTCGTATCCTTAATCTCATTTGGAAATTTGGAAGCAAACTCCATGCTATGATTTATAGGAATAATAGTTCCATTATGAATATTATGTCCTAGAAATCGAACAGTTGTTTGAAAAAGTTTCATTTTTGCGGCAGAAACAACAAGACCATTTCTGGAAATAACATGCTTAAAAATATTAAGATGTTTCATATGCTGATCTATTGAAGATGAAAAAATAAGAACATCATCAATATAGCATATAGCAAATTCTGTATAAGGATTAAAGATATCATTCATGATATGCTGAAATTCGGAAGGAGCATTTTTTAAACCAAATGGCATAACATTCCATTCATAATGCCCAAAAGGTACTGTAAAAGCGGTTTTGTAGCGATCATTTTCTGCAATTTGAACTTGCCAATATCCTGACTTCATATCAAATTTAGAAAATACTACTGCATCCTGTAATCGATCTAAAAGATCTTTTTTATTAGGGACTGGATATCTGATCCACTGTAATGCTTCATTGAGAGGTTTATAATTGATCACCAATCTTGGAACACCTCTTTCAATTTCTGCATTTTTGTTAACATAGAAAGCATTACAACTCCAAGGAGATCTACTGGGTCTAATTAATCTTTTATGGAGAAGAGTATTAATTTCAGTTTTACATAACTCCATATACTCTTTTTTCATTTGGCTGGGACGAGCCTTGGTTGGAATTTTTCTTTCATCGAAGGTCGGCTCGTATGGCAATGAAACAAGATGTTTCTTGCGATCCCAAAAAGCATTAGGAACATCGCTACAGATTTCTTCCTGGAATTCTTTTCAAGCATTTAATCTTTTGTTGAAAAGATGTTTGTTGTATTCTTTGTTCTGTAGTTAAAAAACTAATTTCCTTTTGAAGAAAATTAATTTGATTTTGTTTTAAAGAAACTAAATCAGTAATTTGATCTAATTCTTTAACATGAGGTGAGGTAATAAACTCAAAGATAATCTTTTGATTATCAAGGGTTTATGAATGCCAATAGTATCAATTTTAGTGATGGGCATCAAAAGATTCAGAAAAGGAGTGCCAAGAATTATGTTTTGTGCCATATTCTTGATAAGAACAAAAGATGTCTTTAAACATAAACCTTGGTTACAGATTAAAACTTCTGGAAGTTTGTAATCAATATACAAACTATTACCACTTGCACTAGCTAGTGATTGGCTTGTTTTCTGGAAATACTTAGTGGGAACCAATCCTTCCTGTATGCAATTCATATCTGCACCACTATCAACCAAAGCAATAGTATCTCTCATGATAAAATCTGGTTGAATCATAAAATTAATGCGGATATACCATTTCTGAAACGTTATTCTATTTAATAGCATGAGATAATCTGGATCAGGCTGTTCTTCTATCTTACCTTTTTCTTTATTCTGTAATTTAGAATTAATCTTCTTAATTTCAGAATTAATTGCAATGTTTGAAGTCTGTAAATGTTTTATTTCTACTTTTAAAGCATTAATTTCCATCTTTAATTCTTGGACAGTAGTCGGTTTTTCTTGTGATGGTGTCTGCATACGATTGAAAACCTCTTTCATGTTATAATGCTTAGGTAGAAGTACTTCTTCTTCCTTCTTTCTGCTTATAACACATTTCTAGAAATTTTAATTTAATAGCTGGATCTTTGATTTCGTCAGCAATATCTAAAAGATTTTGCTCAGAATCAGTTAAGACATTAATACTGGGACCAATATTAAGGCCAAGTTTGGCATGACCTAAATAATATAAAAAGTCAAAAAGTCACTATCCTATTTAAGTCACATCATCTTATTTAAATCACTCACTCCTCTCTAACACATCACAAACCCAACCCAAACCCAACTCATATAAGCTATAAGTCAAAGTATACTTTTTTAGAACATCCCAACCAACCCTAAGTCCATTCATTTCAACTTTTGATTTGATTCCAATAATTGAGTTCATCTGAAAGTTGATTAACTGAAGGTTGCAAGGACAATTTGTATTTTCTGGACATTCATCTTCTTCGTCTTCAGAAGTGGATGAGTAAAATTGCTGCTATTCATTATCAGAAGGATCTGATGATGAACTAGAGTCAGAAATTAACTGTAAAATTTTTTGCTGTAAATCATCATCTATTGCCAATTCATTAAGCTTAGATTGTATCTTAGCTCTACACTTATTAGCATAGTGACCTAATTGTCCGCATTTATAACATTTAATTGAAGATTTATTTTTCTGGAAATACTTTCCCTTAGTCTTAGCCTTATGTCTAGGTTTAGAAGTTTGAGGCTGAGGCTGGGTTTTGGAATATTTCGGATTCTTATATTTTCTGGATTTATGAGGTCTAGAATAATTCTTGTGTTTCCTTTGCTTCTGAGGATACTGAATTTGAGGATCATAAGCAAATTGATCACAAAAATCGCCTACCTCTCTTCTTCCTGTAAGCTGTTGTTGGCGGAGTTGTTGCTGGAGTTTAAGGTCATTACACAAGGCAAGGCCTTCATCAGTTACAAGGCTTACTAACTGACCATAAGTATAATGATAGTATGGAATATTAATTGAACGATGTCTGTCTCGTAATTTTTTACGAATACGTTCAGCAAAAAGAGTTGGAAGTCCATCAATAAACTTGGCTTTCCAATGTTCTGCACTTCCATCAGTTCTTTGCATGACTTTCATCAGGAAAACATCTTTATACCATCTGAAATGGGATAAAGTGGGGCATCGAAGTTTCATTAATAATTCCCTATTGCGATCGGAAACTCCTACTGTACTCCCAACAAAGTGGGAAACAATGGTATTAACGAGAGTGTAGACAGCATCTTCTTCTTCTCGTTCAACAGGCTCGGGAACAGCGCCCGCGCTAGGACCTGTGCGTTCTGGAATAACAGTAACAGTTTTTGTGGCTAAAAGGATTTCGGCACATTGATTTGGAGTGAGAATGTTATCCCACCATCCTTTCATAACACCAGTAAAGCCGCTGACAATGTAGCGGGCAACTTGATGGTCAGAATTGCTATTTTGTTTGCAAACGGTGGCAAACATGAGCATATGCTGGAGAAGTTCATAAGTTTGATATTCAGAAAGACCATCAATATTCCATTCATAAATGGTATTACTGTGGTAACAGTGTTGAGTTTGAAGGAAATCTTCCTCATATAAAATATCCATCGGGGTAGGACGAGGATAATAAAAACGGCTGGAACCAGTGGGAGCAGTTTTCTGAATATTAGATCCATAATGAACACGATTAATAGACGAAGGTTCAGACCAAGAGGATTCAGGTTGAAAGTTTTGCTGGATTTCAAGAATTTCTTGAGAGGTTAACTCAGCGAATGATTCCTCAAGAGGTCCTAAAGAGGTACTGGACAGCATCAACACATGAGCTTTAGATGGCTGTGGAGGCACAAAATAGCGCGAGTGATAAACTGCACCAAACAGTGCGACGCGCGAAATAGTGCGAGTGAGAACTGCACAAAACAGTGCGACGAGCAAAATAGCGCAAGTGTCAACCGCACAAAATAGCGCGAGTGATAAACAGCACAAAACAGTGCGACGCGCAAAATAGAGCGAGTGATAAACTGTAAAAAACAGTGCGACGCGCAAAATAACGCGAGTGTGAACAGCACAAAACAGTGCGACGCGCAAAATAGTGCGAGTGATAAACTGTAAAAAACAGTGCGACGCGGAAAATAGCGCGAGTGAGAACTGCACAAAACAGTGCGACGCGCAAAATAGCGCGAGTGATAAACTGTACAAAACAGTGCGACGCGCAAAATAGCGCGAGTGGTAAACTGTAAAAAACAGTGCGACGCGCAAAATAGCGCGAGCGATAAACTGCACAAAACGGTGCGACGTGCAAAATAGCGCGAGTGTGAGCTGCACAAAACAGTGCGACGCGCAAACTAGCGCGAGTGATAAACTGCACAAAACTGTACAACGCGCAAAATTTCGTGAGTGTGAACCGCCCAAAACAGTGCGACGCGCAAAATAGCGCGAGTGATAAACTGTACAAAACAGTGCGACGCGCAAAATAGCGCGAGTGATAAACTGTAAAAAACAGTGCGACCCGCAAAATAGCGTGAGTGTGAACAGCACAAAACAGTGCGACGCGCAAAATAGTGCGAGTGATAAATTGTAAAAAACAGTGCGATGCGGAAAATAGCGCGAGCGTGAACTACACAAAACAGTGCGACGCGCAAAATAGCGAGTGATAAACTGCACGAAACAGCGCGACGTGCAAAATAGCGCGAGGGATAAACTACACCAAACAGTGCGACGCGCAAAATAGCGCGAGTGAGAACCGCACAAAACAGTGCGACGCGCAAAATAGCGCGTGTGTGAACCGGACAAAACAGTGCGACGGGCAAAATAGCGCCAGTGATAAACTGCACAAAACAGTGCGACGCGCAAAATAGCGCGAGTGATAAACTGTAAAAAATAATGCGACGCGCAAAATAACGCAAGGGTGAACAGCACAAAATAGTGCGACGCGCAAAATAGCGCGAGTGATAAACTGTAAAAAACAGTGCGACGCGCAAAATAGCGCGAGTGTGAACAGCACAAAACAGTGCGACGCGCAAAATACGGCGAGTGATAAACTGTAAAAAACAGTGCGACGCGGAAAATAGCGCAGTGAGAACTGCACAAATAGTGCGACGCGCAAAATAGCCGAGTGATAAACTGCACAAAACAGTGCGACGCGCAAATAGCGCGAGTGCGAACAGCACAAAACAGTGCGATGCGCAAAATAGCATGAATGATAAACTGTAAAAAACAGTGCGATGCAGAAAATACCGCGAGTGAGAACTGCACAAAACAGTGCGACGCGCAAAATAGCGCGAGTGTGAACACAAAACAGTGCGACGCGCCAAAATAGCGCGAGTGATTACCTGCACGAAACAGTGCGACGCGCAAAATAGCGCGAGTGATAAACTGCATCAAACTGTGCGACGCGCAAAATAGCGCGAGTGAGAAACGCACAAAACAGTGCGACGTGCAAAATAGCGCGAGTGTGAACCGCACAAAACAGTGCGTCGCGCAAAATAGCGCGAGTGATAAACTGCAAAAAACAGTGCGACACGAAAAATAGCGCTAGTGATAAACTGTAAAAAATAGTGCGACGTGCAAAATAGCGCGAGTGTGAACAGCACAAAACAGTGCAACGCGCAAAATAGTGCGAGTGATAAACTGTAAAAAACAGTGCGACGCGGAAAATAGCGCGAGTGAGAACTGTACAAAACAGTGCGACACGCAAAATAGCGTGAGTGTGAACTACACAAAACAGGGCGATGCACAAAATAGCTTGAGCGATAAACTGCACGAAACAGCGTGACGTGCAAAATAGCGCGAGTGATAAACTGCACCAAACAGTGCGACGCGCAAAATAGCGCGAGTGAGTACCGCACAAAACTGTGCGACGCGCAAAATTTCGTGAGTGTGAACCGCACAAAACAGTGCGAGGCGCAAAATAGCGCGAGTGATAAACTGAACAAAACAGTGCGACGCGCAAAATAGCGCGAGTGATAAACTGTAAAAAACAGTGCGACGCGCAAAATAGTGCGAGTGTGAACAGCACAAAACAGTGCGACGCGCAAAATAGTGCGAGTGATAAACTGTAAAAAACAGTGCGATGCGGAAAATAGCGCGAGCGTGAACTACACAAAACAGTGCGACGCGCAAAATAGCGAGTGATAAACTGCACGAAAAAGTGCGACGTGCAAAATAGCGCGAGGGATAAACTGCACCAAACAGTGCGACGCGCAAAATAGCGCGAGTGAGAACCGCACAAAACAGTGCGAGCGATAAACTGGACAAAACGGTGCGATGCCCAAACTAGCGCGAGGGATAAACTGCACAAAATAGTGCGACGCGCAAAATAGCGCGATTGTGAACTGCATAAAACAGTGCGACGCGCAAAATAACGTGAGTGATAAACTGTAAAAAACAGTGCGACGCGGAAAATAGCGCGAGTGAGAACTGCACAAAACATTGCGACGCGCAAAATAGCGCGAGTGATAAACTACACGAAACAGTGCGACGCCCAAAATAGCGCGAGTGATAAACTGCACCAAACAGTGCGACGCGCGAAATAGCGCGAGTGAAACGCACACAAACAGTGCGACGCGCAAATAGCGCGAGTGAGAACCGCACAAAACAGTGCGACGCGCAAAATAGCGTGTGTTAACCGGACAAAAAAGTGCGACGCGCAAAATAGCGCGAGTGATAAACTGCACAAAACAGTGCGACGCGCAAAAAGCGCGAGTGATAAACTGTAAAAAACAATGCGACGCGCAAAATAGCGCGAGTGTGAACAGCACAAAACAGTGCGACGCGCAAAATAGCGCGAGTGATAAACTGTAAACAACAGTGCGACGCGGAAAATAGCGCGAGTGAGAACTGCACAAAACAGTGCGACGCGCAAAATAGTGCGAGTGTGAACTACACAAAACGGTGCGACGCGCAAAATTGCGCGAGTGATAAACTGCACGAAACAGTGCGACGCGCAAAATAGCGCGAGTGATAAACTGCTCCAAACAGTGCGATGAGCTAAATAGCGCGAGTGAGAACCGCACAAAACAGTGCGACGCGCAAAATAGCGCGAGTGAGAACCGCACAAAACAGTGCGACCCGCAAAATAGCGCGAGTGATAAACTGCACAAAACAGTGCGACGCGCAAAATAGCGGGAGTGATAAACTGTAAAAAACAGTGCGACGCGCAAAATAGCGCGAATGTGAACAGCACAAAATAGTGCGACGCGCAAAATAGTGCGAGTGATAAACTGTAAAAAACAGTGCGACGCAGAAAATAGCCCGACTGAGAACTACACAAAACAGTGCGATGCGAAAAATAGCGCAAGTGTGAACTACACAAAATAGGGCGACGCAAATAGCGCGAGTGATAACTGCACAAACAGCGCGAGCGCAAAATAGCGCGAGTGATAAACTGCACCAAACAGTGCGACGCGCAAAATAGCGCGAGTGAGAACCGCACAAAACAGTGCGACGCGCAAAATAGCGCGAGTGTGAACCGCACAAAACAGTGCGACACGCAAAATAGCGCGAGTGATAAACTGCACAAAACAATGCGACGCCCAAAATAGTGCGAGTGATAAACTGCACAAAACAGTGCAACGTGTAAAATAGCGCGAGTGATAAACTGTAAAAAATAGTTCGACGCGCAAAATAGCGCGAGGGAGAACTGCACAAAACAGTGCGATGCACAAAATAGCGCGAGTGATAAACTGCACCAAACAGTGCGACGCACAAAATAGCGCGAGTGAGTACCGCACAAAACTGTGCGACGCGCAAAATTTCGTGAGTGTGAACCGCACAAAACAGTGCGACGCGCAAAATAGCGCGAGTGATAAACTGAACAAAACAGTGGACGCGCAAAATAGCGCGAGTGATAAACTGTAAAAACAGTACGACGCGCAAAATAGTGCGAGTGTGAACAGCACAAAACAGTGCGACGCGCAAAATAGTGCAGTGATAAACTGTAAAAAACAGTGCGATGCGGAAAATAGCGCGAGCGTGAACTACACGAAACAGTGCGACGCGCAAAATAGCGAGTGATAAACTGCACGAAACAGTGCGACGTGCAAAATAGCGCGAGGGATAAACTGCACCAAACAGTGCGACGCGCAAAATAGCGCGAGTGAGAACCGCACAAAACAGTGCGAGCGATAAACTGGACAAAACGGTGCGACGCGCAAAATAGCGCGAGTGTGAGCTGCACAAAACAGTGCGACGCGCAAACTAGCGCGAGTGATAAACTGCACAAAATAGTGCGACGCGCAAAATAGCGCGATTGTGAACTGCATAAAACAGTGCGACGCGCAAAATAGCGTGAGTGATAAACTGTAAAAAACAGTGCGACGCGGAAAATAGCGCGAGTGAGAACTGCACAAAACAGTGCGACACGCAAAATAGCGCGAGTGATAAACCACACGAAACAGTGCGACGCCGAAAATAGCGCGAGTGATAAAATGCACCAAACAGTGCGACGCGCGAAATAGCGCAAGTGAGAACCGCACAAAACAGTGCGACGCGCAAAATAGCACGTGTGTGAACCGGACAAAACAGTGCGACGCGCAAAATAGCGCGAGTGATAAACTGCACAAAACAGTGCGACGCGCAAAAAGCGCGAGTGATAAACTGTAAAAAACAATGCGACGCGCAAAATAGCGCGAGTGTGAACAGCACAAAATAGTGCGACGCGCAAAATAGCGCGAGTGATAAACTGTAAACAACAGTGCGACGCGGAAAATAGCGCGAGTGAGAACTGCACAAAACAGTGCGACGCGCAAAATAGTGCGAGTGTGAACTACACAAAACGATGCGACGCGCAAAATTGCGCGAGTGATAAACTGCACGAAACAGTGCGACGCGCAAAATAGCGCGAGTGATAAACTGCTCCAAACAGTGCGATGAGCAAAATAGCGCGAGTGAGAACCGCACAAACTGTGCGACGCGCAAAATAGCGCGAGTGAAACCGCACAAAACGTGCGACCGCAAATAGCGGCGAGTGATAAACTGCACAAAACAGCGACCGCAAAATAGCGCGAGTGATAAACTGTAAAAAACAGTGCGACGCGCAAAATAGCGCGAATGTGAACAGCACAAAACAGTGCGACGCGCAAAATAGTGCGAGTGATAAACTGTGAAAAAATAGTGCGAATCGGAAAATAGCCCGATTGAGAACTGCACAAGACAGTGCGATGCGAAAAATAGCGCAAGTGTGAACTACACAAAATAGGGCGACGCGCAAAATAGCGCGAGTGATAAACTGCACAAAACAGCGCGACGCGCAAAATAGCGCGAGTGATAAACTGCACCAAACAGTGCGACGCGCAAAATAGCGCGAGTGAGAACCGCACAAAACAGTGCGACGCGCAAAATAGCGCGAGTGTGAACCGCACAAAACAGTGCGACCCGCAAAATAGCGCGAGTGATAAACTGCACAAAACAATGCGACGCCCAAAATAGTGCGAGTGATAAACTGCACAAAACGGTGCGACGTGCAAAATAGCGCGAGTGATAA